>CM056601.1:37157177-37302177 GCA_029721355.1 Tegillarca granosa | reverse complement strand
ATGCTTTTAATAAATTTACAAGGGATACAATAGGAATTCCTCAAAAGTACAATACATGGTTTAAGCATATAAAATGTTAGAATGGGAGAACCTTGACAAGGGACGCAACTCGCGAACGTAGAGGTGCTCTCGGTGATTTTGTATTGCTGCAATGGCAATTCCAAGTGGGATTTACAAAGACAATAAGAAGAACGTTGCATTTCTCTGGAAATCGTCCGATTTTGAGTTAGGGGGAAAAATTCAGATAGTTATTGATTGTTTTGAAGAAAACGGAGATAGGAATGAAAAGAACAGGCCGTTAAAAGTTGAAATAAATGAAATTTATGTGAAAGCATGGATCGGTTGATTTTTCACGACTTTTTTACCAAGCGAGGGGTAGACTTTCAAAATGTCGACTTTCGTCCCTTGTGTTTTTTAATGTTATATATTTCGGAATTTTTTGAAGTTTGTTAAAAATGGATTTCAGGCAAAGTTATCGATATGTATGAACTAGTACCAACCTCGCATGTAATAAAAACACAAATAAATAATCTTTTAAACAAAATTACAAAAATCCTGACACCAAGCCCCTGTGGGTTTAAGTACTACACAACTCCTTGCTATGCTGTCTACATTTGAATGATACCGACTATGAAGGAAGCTTGACACATAATGTTAGAGTGAATCTCAACCTAAAAATATCGACATTCCAGAAGAAATCTCTCGGTAAATCCCTGTCTACTCACATATCACAGATTCGAAACCCACATGCTTGGCCATTGAAAATTATCCCTCAGCTACTGTTCCCCCCTTCCCGTTTCAGATTTACAAATTTCACTTCCGACATTTAGCCAGCAATCTTTTACTCCAAACTTCTTTGCAAATTGAAATGGGGCCACACAGCTGCACCTGATTTTCGACTGAAATATAGTCCACAAATAACAACACATTTATCGTTGATATTCAATTTTTTATATATACTATTTATATCCATTATTCTAAAAAATTCATTATGTTAATAAAAAATCGAGAAAATACCATCAAAATACTTGATAACACTATAATTTTTTAAACCAAAACTCCCCGTTGTTAATGATGTGTCGTTCTCGATAACGCGCGTTATTCCGTTTGCTTGCAAAGTTGTTGCCTTCATACTGACAATGGACACCATTTTAAAACAGTTCAATTGTTACATAAACTATTGTTCATCATCTCTGGGAGTTCAGATAATTACATAGGATCCCATCACTGTATCCAATACATTGAGAAAACCAGATATCTCTAAATCCTTCAATTTATGTATTAATCCATGGTTATGTTTTGGGCATTTTTATGTGATTTTGGGATATTGGACTTATTACGTTAGTAAATTCAGCCACTATCCTTTAAAATTGTAGTTTGTTTGGGTATTTCCAGTAATTGTATTTAAACTACAAGATGCAACAAATATCAGTCATATTTTTCTGAGCGGTTAATTATTCCAATGGTTGTGTTATTTAATGGATTTCGATTCTGTAAATAAAATGAGAGAATATTGAAGTTTTTAACTCCGCCCTTTCAAGCACGATCTTATGAATACTTCACGTATATATTTTTTCGTAGTTCATGCCGAAATACATTTGGATTTCTTTCCGTGCTTGGCATTTTTTTTTTTTGCAAAGAATTCGTCTGTTTTCGTGGAAAGTTCACGATAAGCTCTGTCTGTCAATCAAAAGCATGGATTTCCATGAAAAAATGAAATAAAAATTAATTGCTATGTGCTATTTTAATAAAAATTCAAAAGTAGCACATGTAATTTATTTATGTTTTATTCAGATAATTGATGATAGATTATCTGCGATTTTAGCGGTAAATAATTGTATATAGCTCTACATCGAAAACATATACTTTGTTTCAGATAATCTTTGCGTTCCTTCTCCGTGTGTGTGTGTGTGTGTGTATGTGTGTGTGTGTGATAGTCCATATAAATCTGTACAGAGCAGCACATGTGTTTTTTATGTACTTATGTTTAGTTGTATGAGCACGTGTGTTGAGGAATTGGGTTTTTGCTTATTGGTTATGGTACACATTGTACACCTTGTATTAAGAAGAATGACATTGTTTTATACAACGTTCGTCTAACCTAATTTGAATTTTAATCTCTAGTGACGGACATTTAGGGTAAACCATAGATAAGAAAGTCTGCGTGAACTAAATATTTACTTTTGAAAAATGAGGTACTGTACATGGGTTTTGGTTTTTAATTTTTTGTGTCCTTGTTTGGCATTGCTTCAAGGTACAGACTCTCACTCTACAATTGAACTTATCTCTATGATGAAACAGATGAATCTTACCATACGTAAGTGTGAATGTTAACTTCAAGATTTGTCTTTTTTTTTTTAAATTTTTACTAAAAGAAATATTCAGAATTTATTGCCATATGCAGAGTATTGAATATTTCTTTTCGTAAAAACTTAATAAAAACACACACGACAAAGTCATAAAAATATTATAATCTGAAAATTTAATAATAATAATAATAATAATAATAATAATAATAATAATAATAATAATAATAATTAAGCGGACTAACATGGGGAAGTAGTGCACTCAATGTTTTTCGAATTCGAGGGTTGTAAACCTTACCGGAACTTGAACATTTTTAAAGATGATTTTCATCTATTGTCTACAATTGTTAAAAGCAACACAGTTATCTCCTAATTCTCGATACTCGAGTAGTCTGTAGGTAAGAGACCCGTGTCCCAATGTACACTAGAATTCGAACAGAAGCCACATGTGGTCGCTACAGTCATCACTTACAACTATCAGCGATCTAAACACTGAGGAAGAGATAAAAAAAAGCAAGACACGGTAAAAAAATTACAACACTAATTATAACTAGAATTGTAATTGTGACAAGCATAATGACTAAAGTCTTCCACCACCAAATGTTTGATCCCCCCATCCCATTTCAGTTAGCACTTTACCCAGTTCATTATCCTGGCAACAGGTGAATCAGTCGATTTATATCCTAACTATGAGCACCAGGCGAGGAAGAAATAACTCAATTTTCAAAGTCATATGTATGACCCGGCCAGGGTTCGAACCTATGACCTCCCACTCCCAAGCTATACAGTCTACCAGTTAGACAGGAGATGGTCTTCGCTCTTGAGGTAGAACCTCTACCGCTAAACCCCCAAGACAGTAACAACCATCAATGAATGTGTAGTCCTATTCACTTAAAAAAATCAGGTTTTAAAAAAGTCATATAATTCAAAAAATGTTTTAAATGTATCACAAATTATCAATTTAACTTCTACATTCCTGTTATTACTGATCTAAAGTGCATGTATACACAGTTCCTTTAAATGCCTAGATTTTAATCTCTTTTTGGAAGATCCTATGACTGATGTTTTATAACTTGTAAGTTTGCTTTAAAAAGTCTATGGCTTTCTCTGGAAACTCCAGTTTCCACCAGCATCCCAAAACAGGACTGCATCAATATAAGTTAAGAAATCGTGACTGGGGTGGTATAAAACACTATTAACTAACTCTTTTCTAGTTCTTATTTATCTCTCTGAAAAGTCATTTTATCATTCTAGTGATTCAAACTTCAAAAAATTGCTTATTAATGCGATGCATGTATTTATGCGAAAAAAATGTTTTCAATTCTTTTATTAGGACTTTAATCCTGTAAGCTTGCCTTAGGGAATGAAATCAAGTATGTTTTAGGGATAGGTTGACTGAGGGTGGGGAAAAAGAATTATAGTCTCATCAACCTACCCAACTCTTTTGGGATTGATTCTTTGGGTTTTTTTATTACTCCATTCAAATCTTCGTTAATGAACCAAAAAATACACAAATAAGGGGTAGGAATCTTAACTATTTAAAAGTTATACATGTACATAGCCCCATCCAGCCCCACCCCACAGTGGAGAATGACCTTAGGCGTCCTTTATCATTATCACTCTATTCAACTTTTCATAAGGAACTAGAAAATATATACATAGCACCACCAAACCCCACCCCTATAGCGGGGAATGACCTTGCGTTAAAGCAATCCTAAAGAGTTTCATAAGAGGTTTAAACAGCGGAAAATAATATAATATAAATATATTTATGGAATATTTTCAAACTTTATTGTCCGGCGATAACTTATCGCCTGAAACAAATTAAGATTCACAAAATAATAAATCCCGTTTTCATGAATTAGATGAACATATTACTAAAGAAGAAGAAGTGGTGAATGCTGTAAATAAACTAAAATTAGGTAAAAGCCCAAAATTTCAAAATTTAAAAGAACTTTGTAACCTTAATCTTTCCTCGTTAATGCAACTCTATTAAGACAATCTCCAACATAATTTACTTTGTTCATCCGCCACCACGTCTTTCCCATTCCAACAGCTTAAAGACTTAAATATTTATGCGTTTATTTCTTACTTTACCTATTTTTTTCTTTGTATAATAATGATTTTCCGCCATTAATGTAAATGTATATTGTATATACCTATAAGTGTATGCTTTTTGGTTATAACAAATGGAATGAAACTTTGGTCTTTTCCGGGTTTAGACAAAGTCTTCAAGATTTTAACCATGGATTTAATTTATCCAACAGTAGTATCTGGTGCAATTAGTGCAATATCGTCGGCATAAAGAATAATAAACACGCTTTTATCATGGCCAATTTCAACCTCACAATTTAAAGCTGCATTAAGTTTTTTAAAATGAAACATGACAAATTGTATTAACTGTTCGTCATTAATATCCAGATGGTGCTATGTATTCCTTACTAAGTCACAAATGACAAATTCAATGAAGTTCTGTGTTTAATTTATCGTATTTCACCGTTTTGTAAGTTGCATTTGAATGACCCGGTTTTTTTTATGACAGAACCATGTTCTAATATTAGATCCCAAATGCTGCATCTCGCTGGGTAAATTCTGTAATTTCTGAATTTATTCGAGCTTTACACAGAGAAAAGTGTCGGCGAAATCTTACATCCTTGTTTCACGCCTTGGGTAAAACTGCATTAAGATTTCGCCGACACTTTTCTCTGTGAATATTAATGATCTGATAGATGAAAATAATGCGTTAAATCTGCATTAAGTTTCCCAAGGAAAATTAAAACGGTGCTAACCTAATTAATGATGTTCCTTATGAACAATGTTACATTTGGTTCAACGATAAAAGCTCGAATAAATACAGAAATTACAGTATTTACCCAGCGAGATGGGATCTAATTTTAGAACATGGTTACGTCATCAAAACCCGGGTCGTTTAAAACACAACTTTCAAAACGGTGAAATACGATAAATTAAACACAGAACTTCGTTGAATTTGTCATTTTCGACTTAGTAAGGGATACATAACACCATTTTAAATACATCTGGATATTAATGAAGGACAATTAATGCAATCTGTCATGTTTCACCTTCGATTCTAGAGTTTTCCGTACATCCGTGCGCATGCTCCAAGCTCATAATTACCATAGTAAAACACTGACCAACCGGTCAGAGGATTCCGTTTGTTTACATCTAAAAGAAATGAAATTTTAGAAAATGAATGTCACGGATCGTGGTTAGAAGATATCTATTTTTAAAAAAAACATATTTTTAGAAAATAAAAAAAAATTCAAAAAATTGAAAAACTTAATGCAGCTTTAACTCCGAACGCGTCAGTAAAATATTGGCCATTACTGCGCACCCTGCATGTCTGTTGGGGACAAAAGGACTTTACAAGGAACAGAAATTAAAGAAATTCCACGATAACCAAGTGGGTCACTTCTATCGCCACTACCTTTCGGAATAGGGTTTAGAATACTTTTGCCCCACACGGAAGGGATTACACCATGTGAAAAACATTAACTTTTTTTTTTCAGAATCCCAAAGTGCTACTCTGGAAGCTCAAAGTAAACGAATTTCAGCCCTTGAAATGGGTAAGTAGGACTTTTGATGTTCATTACTTCATTATGATATGTTTCTCGTCTTACAACAAAACTATGTTTACATTTTCTGCAATTTGCAGATTTTATTTTAGAAAATGACCAATATAATATCACAGGTACAGAAAAATTTGTTAATAATAATAATAATAATAATAATAATAATAATAATAATAATAATAATAATAATCATAATAATAATAAAAGTAAATTTTGTTGTCAATTTAGAACAAACCTAGAAAATACGCGTTTAAATGTTTTTGAACTCTCTGTAATGGGTATTTTTTGTTCTAGCTGACCAGCAATCACAAGTAGCATTTTATGCAACACTGAAAGTAGCAAAACAACTTGGTCAGTTGCAAACAATCGAGTTTGATAACGTAGTTACCAATGTAGGAAATGGTTATGATGTTCGTCACGGACACTTTACTGCACCAAGGAATGGCATATATACATTTGCTGCGGGCATCATGTCTACGAGCACCGATTTACATGTACAGATTGAAAAAAATGGAATAGAAATTGGTAGAATATATAGCGATACAACAGGTCTAAACAATGCGGCAAATGTTGTCTTTGTACAATTAACTGCCGGTGATATGGTATGGGTAAGACACATGTCCGGTATCGGTAGTCAGGAAGTCTTTGGTTATAACTATTGCTTTTTTGGAGGTGTTCTTAACGCTAGTTTGTAAAAAGTTTGTTACAGTTCTAAAAAGAATGATGTTACAATTTTTGTTTGCCTCAATAAATAATTAGTAAAACATGTTACAGCTTTGTTTGTTATGTGTTTGCTGATAGGAAAAGGACTCTCTGTAATTAAATTTTTGATAAATGTAAAATTTTAACTAGTATTGATTAGGCGAGAAGACTATATATTGTGTTGCATTATGAGCACGTTTATATAATTGATTGTATGTTAAACGTTTTTGGCTGTTTCATTTGACCTTTTGACATTGGTTTAATATAGAAAACTATGCCTCAAAATAACTAGAAGAAGCTAAAGTACAAAGGTAAACACCTAGGTCATGACTATGCCTCACAATATTTCTGTAAAATCTGTCAAATTGATTTAAAGGAAAATTAGAAAAGGGTTAAACACACACTTGCAGAGGTGATATTTTACATAATAAACAGTAGTAATAATGATGGTATACTTTGGTGTATTGGGAAGAAAGTAACGACTTGGACATGTATCTGATTATGTCATATGATTTTTCATTATTTAGGGAATCCGTAGACTATCTTACAAGTTATGAATTAGTTTAAAGCCGTATTAATTGGAACCAAAAACGGACAAACCTGGTTGAAAAAATTAGGTCGACTTGGGGATACTGATTGATAAGCCTCGGTATAAGAAAATAGCCGATGATTTTTTTTTACCCGTCTAATACACGAAAATTCATTTTTCTCGCCGATATTTAAAATGTTTTAAACTTAAAGTCGAACTAGACTGACTAATGGCTGCATCATCTTGTAATATTTACTAAGGCAAAACATTATACATTTATACATAATAAGTTTAAAAATAAAGATTCTTCGAAAATGTTGTTGTAATAAAAACGTGTCTTTAAAAACAAAATTACGTATCCGAAATATGAATCACTAACATGATTCTTTAACATGTAAGTCATACGAGAAGGTCAAAAATAAAAATCATGAAGAGTTCAAATATTTTTATATAACAAGCTAGGTGTTAGAATGTTACCGTAAAACTTGGTTTAACGACGTAAAATAAAAAAATTGAATGAACTATATTCCTGAGTCAACAATTATATTGTAAGTAACTTTGCTTCGTTACAGAAAGTCACTGTAGTTGAAACAAGCTCTACCGTACCGTATTTACTGTGAAACAAAAACATCCTAAGCAGGAGGAATATTATTACAAAGAAACTGAACATGTTGACAACAGAAAAAATTAGGTCATCACGATTGTCATATAGCTTAGGTGTCATAACTGAGGTATAAGCCAAAATGTGAAGCACAACATGGAGATTAGTCTTATCTTTTATGTTAAGCTCACTAGCATAGATTGTTTTCACATATTCTTCAAATTCAGAACGTCATCTTGTATATATATCTGTATGTGAAGTTAAAAATTTTAGTGTCAATCTTCTCTTCAGATTTAACAAGGTCTTACAAAAATTCTGCTTCATTTTTATAAAGAATCAAGTCAGCAAGTAAATGTGGACAATTTGTGCCCATTCGTATACCGATGGTTTGTTGGATAATTATATTGCCAAATACAACAAATATTAAATAAAACTAATAAAGGATGATTCTCAATAAGCCAAGGCATCCGCCTATAGAATTCCATGTTTTGAATTTGTTACAATAATATATACAATTTAAACATCCAAAAGAGGGTACCAAAGCGAAACGGTTTTAAATATTAAAAGTTTGATAAAACATTATATTATGTGTTTAAACATACATTTCAAAATTCTGCATGCCGTAATATTCCATACAAATACGAAAAGTTTGATGGAAATAACCGTATTTTTCAATTAAGACACATAGAGTGCATTCCTCTCCATCAAAGATATTTTGACTACCAAAACTTCTATATTTTATCTTCTGTTTTGCAAATTTTGGTTGATGGAGAGGGATGCGCTGGCACTGAAATTTTGGGATATAAATAAAACACATTACCCTTTAATCGCCCCAAACAATATACATATTTGATATTAGCTAGTATACGATTTCATTTCATCTACGCTGGCTGTGTTGTAAGACGTAGGAAATGATAACCTCAAAGTCCGGGGTTCGAATATTATATGTCGTCCTTTTTTGTTTTAATGTGTTTTATACTATTTTTTCATTTTTACAATATTTTTCTCATTTAAACGCAGTGTATATGCTTTATCAACAAATAACCCGATTAAATTACGCACTGCTTATCTAAACACATTGAAACTAGTTTCAATACATGTCGTATATATCTAACAACGTAATGATCTATCATCAGGCCACTGTCAATACCTATACAAGTTTCAGGCATACAAAGCAACATTATAAAGCATGTAAAACACGATAATTTTATCATTGCAATGTAGGCGCTGCATTAGTTCACAGGCGAAAATCATGGTTTTTTTTTTGTGAATTTTGCCCCTCACAGTCACGGGTAATAATAGTGAGAAAACGACCAATGACACATTTTCATATTAAGTTTTTTCCTAGTTACAATTTGAGATGTTTTATTACGTTATGTTCATATAGGCACGCTAGGCTAAAAGTAATTTGCATTTGTCCTCGAGTAGATGTTGGGATATAGAGGTCTCCCAAAGGTGTAACTTTGTTTCTTGGCATTTCTCCTATAGGCGGATCGCTCGGCTTTATGAGACTCATTGATTGTTAAAAGTATCTTCAGTATAGTTTTCGTTGCATTTTGTATTGTGTTTTACACAACTACCAAAATCCCTGTTGAGCACTAGATAGTTATATCTTGTTTTACCGTTTATGTAGAATGATGACAAATGGATGATTTGTTTTAGTCGTTCTTTAAATTGAAAAAGAGGTAAAGTGGTGGCAAGTGTAAAAAATTGTTTTTTTTAACTGGAGATTAATATTAGAACCAAGATGTTCGAGTAAAACTTTGATGGCGGATGTAAAATAGGTTATTTTAAATGAGTTTGAAGGTCAGCTTAGACGACTGTCAAAATTTGTGTTAGAAAAACACAATCATTAAAAATGATTTAGTAGTGCATTGAGATGAACCCACTTCACACCTTTTTTGTATAGATTTTTCTGAAGTTTTGAATCTAATACAAGTAAAAAAGGTAAATTTCTACCTGTTTTAAATTAATACCGTAAGACACAAAAACTTCTCTATGATTGAAAAGAATTTTATCTTTATTACAATAAGTTTTCGTATAAGTAGAGTTCTCTGATATAATATCCAAACAAAACTCTTGACCATAAACGTAGAATCTCACACAAACGAAAATGTTGTTGTTGTTAGAAGCTTTCTTAAATCTTTGATTATCAAAAATGGTTAAGTTTTCATAAACCCTTGAGGTTTATTTAAACGAGCTAAGATAAGTCATTTCAGTTTTGCTTAAATAATATTGTGTAGGATTTTTTGCTGTTGTTACTTTGGCATTTTCGATTTAGATTTCTGGAGAAGTTGTATAAATTCACCGATATTTCTGTCTCTTTTGTAATGGATTTTCTAGACATTTTCGCCTTAATCTTTTTTAAGTACCACGAAAAAAAAGTTTGAACGGAAAATCATTACATTCGGAGTGTAATTTTCTATTATTCTTATTGTAATCGGGTCTTGGATTATCAGCTTATAATTCCATACACGATATCACGAGAACAGTTTGATCGGCGGATGAATACATAAATAAATTTTTCCCGATATCCAAGGTTATTAACAATGGCCATCAAGCGATTGTTATGAATTAAATATAAAGTAAACGGTGAAAATCAAAACGTAATAGACTTTAATGCATTTCAATAAAAATTCGTTTAATTAAGCACGCTCTTAAAAAAACTTATAGTCAATAAAATGTATATGAGAATTACTTAAAGGAATATTCACCTGCAACCGATTTTAACATCTGCAACCAATTGTGCTGGTTCCACCATAGCTTCAAGCTCAGACTCAGATTTTGAAAGAGAAAGTGACAATTTTACCTTATACTATCCATGGTGTCAAGGTATTTTGTCTGCATCCAGTAAAGATATATAAACCTTATGATGTTTTGTCAATAGGATATTTCAAAATTAAAACAATGAGGATAAACCATAATTATTTCTGCATTTTATCATAACAAGTTTGTTAAAATTGATCGTTAAACGTGAAAAGTTTATACGAAGAAAAAATTGGACATTGACTTATGGCACAATACTGCATGCTTCAAAGGTTGAATTCGGTATATTCCTCCCGAACATCCAACATCATTTCCTTATTTGAAGTGCGTTTCATAATTTTACAAACTGATTTTTTTTTAATCTGAACTATGGTCATTGCACTAGGAAATGTTTGTCTAGTATATAATAATAAATAAATAAAACACAAACATACCAGTCACAATCCAAAAAACAAAGTAAAAACTTTAAAAGCTGGCAAATTTAGTTATTCACGTGAACTTTCAATAAGAAGTGAGGCAGGGTGCTACGGAAGTGTAAGCACCTCCTAGCTAGCTACACCCGTCACGTGTATGTCAATTTTGAGACTTTATGTTAAAAAAATGATATTGATGCTGGGTATATTCAGTTGTTATATATGGATGATATTTCAATAGAACTATAGTATTAAGAAAAACAAATTAAAAAATTATCTTGTTAATAAATTATGACTGCTGTTCCTCGAGAAATAAGAATTTCCTTTCATCACTAAAGTAATTTTTTTTCTGCATATCGTGTTGAAAATTTTGCAACAACTGGATAAAAAATAAAATTAAAAGAAGTCTTTTGAAGAAATATGACTATATATGAAATAAAAATTGAAAGCGTCACATGGACATTCACTTTTGACACAGACCTTTGCCTGTTTTACAACTCTATAAACTCCACAATTCTTGGATAAAATCTGTTTCACTTTCAGACTTGAATATGGAAAAATTTGGCAGTATGATAGATATGTTCAATATAGCTTCAGAAGATCTGGTAGAAAAACTAGAAATATTTTACTTTAGCCTCAACAAAAGCCCAGGACAAAAAAGTGGTAGCAACACTGGCGCATACAGCAAAAACAATGACGGACTGTGGTTTCATCATCAACTATACATAAATCCATTCCTATTTCATAATTTCATAATGACTCTGGAGAAAATGTAACAATTTCATATGAAACTATCTGTAAAACATTGAAGACCGTTTACATGCCCTGAATGACTTCAATAATTAACAAATGTATGCAACAAATACTAAAACTTGTAATATAACAATGTTTAAATTACTAATTCCAAAACCTGATCCAAATGCCACCATGCTTTTTTATCAGACCAAAGAAGGAAAAGTGAATCTAAATTAACAAAGATTCTGGTTTTCAGATACAGCTTTAACAAAACGCATATTTGGTGATTTCTTGAGTAAAACCATCGGAAGTAGAAGCATCGAGGGTTCAAACCCGTTACACACCACACTGTACCAGAGCTACCGCCATACAACATCTAATCGATGAGGGGTTTGAGACTAGACACATCATGTTTATGTCTAACCATAAATTAGAACTTCTCTCAGGTCATACAACAGAACGCCATCTACTGACCAAATAAAAATTCTGAGTAAATCTTTAAACACACATGCCAGAGAGCTCAATACTGCCAATAGTACAGTAGCTACAAGTAGTGGTACATAAGCACCCAGCCACAACCATTGAATTTCATTTCTCTTCCCAGCTATGCCAAATGGTCGCACTTTGCACGTGTCTTCACAATCTAAAACCACTTTTACGTCTAATATAGTAGTAGTTTCAACCGGTAAAAATACAGATCTTAAAGCTGAATTAAGTTTTCCTAGGGAAAATATTAAAACGGTGCTGATCTAATTAATGATGTTCCTAATGATCAATGTTACATTTGGTTCAACGATAAAAGCTCGAAAAAATGATTATTACATATCGTTATAGACATATAGCTTATGCTGACAAGGGTTTATATACACTCCTTAAAAATAAAAAAAAATTGACAAAAGGAAAGATAATATAGTCAAATCATAAATCAAAAATTAATTATATATTTATATATATATATAAATAGGACGCAAGGGTATTTTTAAATTTAAAATTTTTAACTGTTTTCATGTTAATATAAGATAATGTATGTCACTGGCATAATTTACTGAATAATCATTCTCACTACCTGAAACTGAAATAAAATACATAAAGATTTTTGACGTATAATTCAAAAACATTTTTAATACACCAAACTTTAAGTCAACTTATATATATGACTTATATCCAGGTTATGCGTGTATGGGACCGATTATAAGTATAAATACATTATTTACAATAACAATTGCAAAATATGATGACTTTTTTCCATATCATAACAGATAAATTCCATGGGACAACCTTCCCCATTATCTGAGCACGTGCGAAGATTAGGTCAATATACACATCGACAAATCGCATAAAATCGATGTTTAACACTGTTAAAATATAAATGACTAGTAAACAGAATTGATTTTAAATAAAAATGTATTTAAAACACCAGTCCAGTCTAAGTATAACTATTTTACATAAAACAATCGGTGTATTCAAAATAATACATAAATGATAGCAATCACGGTGTTCACAACCGTAAACTCCCCGGAAGAAGTAGCCCTGTAACGGATCAGGGGCCGTAACTCGATAGTGTTATCGGCCAATAACACCTTCAACCTCTACAGAAAATTTGAACTAAAATTAACCTGATACCAATTTTTTAAGACTTTAGATTGCTTAACTCCGATTTTTAATGTGTTAAAATAGAGCAATACTAAAAATTTTAAAGTATTTTTTTTTATTTGAATTATAACTTTCCTCGCATTATATTTTGATAGCATCATTGACCATTCTTAAATTTTATTATTCACCTTAATAAAGCGGGAATTTCAAATTAAATATAAATTAAGAAAAAGAAGAAAAATAGATTTATTTGGAATGTAAATATTAGCATGCGACACGCTTTTGGGAGTGAAATACCGTATGTAATTATCTCTGCAGAATTACATTACCTCAACAGTTAAATGCTTAATTATGCCATTCCCCTTTTTAATGTTTTTTTTTGTTTAACTTTATGTGTTTTGTAAATGTATTTTCATGTATAAAAAACTTACTACATAATGCAAATTGGTCGCCATTGGATGTACAATTTATTTGGTGTTATACAGTTAATATTCTATTTCTAAAAGCATTTTTTTCCAAACAATTCAATTTTCCAATGTAAAAAAGCTTAAAGACAAAGTTCATAATCATTTTGTTAGATTTAATTATACATATAGTATATTTAAAATCCATTTACTTTTATCAAAATTTGCTTACCGAATTTAAGAGAAGTATATTTTCTTACTAACATATTGACGGATTCTACAGGTGGTCTTTCTGCCTACATGGCAGCAATATTAGTTTTTTTAAAAGAAACATTGTTAAATGTTTTGTTTTTTCTAAAAATCTTTTTTTCTCCTTTTAAAAATCAAAAACAGACAAAATTCTAAATGTCAGACAATTTGTAAAATTTTACCTATCGTCATTTCAATGTAATCAGATAAGAGTCTTGTTATTAAAAATATCTAATATCTGATATTAATAACTAGTGCTGAAGGGAAAGTTTTGAAATTATCTAATATAAATAAAATGTGTTTCATTTGAGGTATATATTACACTTCAAGCTATATAAAATATCATTGATATTATTTTGAAGCTTTTCTTTCAACCTGGAGGTGAAAAGCTTTATGAGTAGTTAATTAGTCATGTTGATTCTGTCAATCATTTATTAAAAAGATTTTTTTCCATGTTTAAGAACAGTTCAGACTTGTTACAAGTAAAGCACATGACTGACCGAAAGGAACAGAGGCTCGGCTACCAAGTTGTCGAGACAAGGAGAGCTATTGGCCGAACGGCTATATGACTTTCGATTCTTCTACAGCTAATTGTTTTAAATATTTCCTTAGCGACACGTGCTTAGGCAGACGAGCTAAACTACTAGTTACAAAGAGTAGGAAAGCTGCAGCGTTAAAAAAGGCGACAAGACATTGATAAAAAGAGTTTTCGAAAAATACCTATCATGTGGCCGAGATGAGCTTCTAATTTGACACTTATTTTTAAGCTTAGTGTTCTGTTTGACAGGTCTTTTTTAGCCAAGTCATAAACAATGTAACTGATATTTTTGTCATGGTTATACGATATGTTATATAGCTTATGAAATATGTTTAATGATGTGTATGCTATTGCTCTTTAAAAGTTATAGAATTTAGAAACTCTTTATTAAAACAAATGATATATATAATATAATATATATTGCTTGTTACTGCAAGAATAATGCATATCATCGAAAAAGTCAAAGTATTTAAAAACACTAGAAGAGTGACGTGAGAATCATATTCTTATTAAATACGATGTATATTACAGAGAGAATATTGTAAGGGTTACGTAGTTTGATGGAAATAATTGCTTCAAAAAGTATTGAGTTTTCAACAGCTGTCTGCATAAGATTACTTAAATCAGCAAGGTAAGTGTCAGTAGAAAAATACAAAGACAACCAATACAATACAATACAATATAAATAAATAAATAAATAAATAAATAAATAAATAAATAAATAAATAAATAAATAAATAACCAAATTTTTTGAAACAATTTTAAAATGAATTCTTAAGATTATTGTCTTACCAGAGCTAAAGCTTATCCGAAATCAATTTTTTGTTTTCTTAATAAAAGCATTGCTTGAGACTCAACAAAGCCTTTCGAGACTTAAATAAATGTTTGTGTATGTATATTACCTTTTCTGCATAATGTGTAGAAATTTAACATGTGGTGTTTTGACATTGTAACATAATTAAAATTGAAAATTGAAATACTTAAAACAAGCAAAACTTTACCTTTTATTTATGACCATTTAACAGAATAGAAATGAAATAGAAATATGATGTCATTCTATACATTAAATATGCCGGCATTGTTTTCACTACATTTTCTTGCTTATATTCTAGTGAGAACATTAGGATTCCTCCTTATTTTTCGTTTGTGTAAAAGCAAAAGTCATTCACCCGGGCGTCAAATCTGGTTGTTAGAACACATGTTATGTCTTGAACCAACATTTCATTTAAAATATGTATGGGGCTGTGAATGAATATCAGTTAAAATAAACATTAACTCCCAGTGCTTAACAAAAACAGTTAATAAGTCTCCAATTAAAATTAATATTTATAAAATTGAGGGGACAATTGAAAAAAGAACCCCTATGTATACCTCAACATATGCAAAAATATATATTATTTCAAAATTATTGTTTCTTAATTTGATTTACACTTAATTGTGTTCTCCCTGACTCTAACTTTTAGTGGTAAAAGTACATTTTAATGAACAATTTCCTTTAGAGATCATTTAGATAATTTAGATACAATTTTGTTCAACATGGCCGTTCAAAATCTAAGATGACTATCGTTCCTGTAAATAATATTAGTAACAATAATAGAAAAGGGATAAAAAGCAATTCCAGATTTATTTATGAACTGATTTGGTTTAAACGTTTGTTATAGAAAGTAAATGTATCACTATTTATTGTGTTTTGACAAAATATGTTGTTGATCGATTATTTTATGGCTTTTTGATAAGATGTTTTTAAATGAATGTTTTAAAAACTAAATTCATAATAAACTAAATTTGTCAGAAATATCTTCGGTTGATGAAGATCTAGTATGACCTTCGAACACCCAAGATAACCACGGTTACTTTAAAAAGAAAATAGATAATAAACGTAACATATTATTTTTGAACCGATTTATTTTAAGCATAACACATAGAAAAATGCATAACTATTAGCATCTGTAACATGTTTTAGAACATTTTTTATAAACTCAATTTTCCGAAAATGCTAAAAAAGTGTTATTTTTGAAAAGTCTTTAAAATTGTTTCATTGCTAGAACATTTAGACCAAAATTGAAAGATAATAATTTTAGAAAACCTTTAATGACTAGTACAAAAATTTGTCTGGCATTACCATTTAACATTACCTTACGAACAAAGCACCATTTGTGCGATACAGGTCCTATTTGAATATTTTTATTTGATAACTTTGATATCATTTAGTGTCACTGATGAGGAATGATTTTCCGAAATGTGCACATATAGCACATCGAAATTTAACAGGTATTTGTGTTATATATTTACCAGATTATTTGGAACGATTGCCATATCATTGCCATGTCGCTGTTTGATAAAATTACTATTTACACTTTCATGTTTCTCGTGTTCATTCAACTTTTCATTTGCGTTGCAAAACAAAACTCCCGGTCCATACTTACTAGTATTATTTCATGAATGTTTCTTGACTTACGTTATAAATAATGAGTGAAGTATAAAATCATTCCACGACAGCGATACCTCATGCAGATGTTTTTTTTAAAAAATAAAATCCACTGACTTCCTTTGCGTGTTACCAGTTAATCATGTAATTTGCTGCATATATCACTTCGACAATCAATCTTTCACATATCTTGTGGTTTCTTTTACCATTCAAAACTGAAAACCTCAATATATGCAAAAGCGTCATAAATAAGAATAAATTGTCTATTCATATTCTTATTGCAAACGAAACGTTTACAGTCTTAATTTTCGAATCACCAGTCTTTACCTGGAAAGTAACGGATAACGTTAAAAGGTATCAGTGACGATCGAAAACGAAAGATATTCATAGGTGGGCATGTCCTTAATACTGTACAACCTGTGTATCGATCAGACGTGAGAGAATGTTTTGAAATAGGTATATCAAATCGTAATATATCTGTGCTGTAACATACCTTCATATCTTCTTCACTCCGGTCGGAGCATAAGGTCAACAAAAGGTCTCTACATTCAATGTTGTTCTTTTCCTTTTTTTGCCTCACCCCATGTCAGTTGTAAGTCTTTCAGCTTCTTTTCTACTCTCTTTCTCCATAGTATCTTTGGTCTGCCCACAGTTTTTTTTCCTTGTGTTGTCTATCTTAGTGTTGTTTTGGTTATGTTTTCATTTTGCATTTGGAAGCGTCTTTGTTTAACCTGCTGGACAATGTCTGTACTGTTAGTTACAATGAAATTAAAGCAAAAAATAAAATAAAGTATCGTATTGCTTTATGTCAATAGTAAAGGTGGCTAATACAAAAGGTAAATGTTACAAGAAACATAGAAACAGGACTAGACCAGAGAAGACAAAATCTTTTAATATAACTCTGTTTTTATCTTAAATTGTGTTTTTATACTGTTCAAAGTCTCATATTCATTTACGTCCAATAGTTAATATTTATTTATGAAAATTTCATATTCCAATATTAGAATACGTGGTTGATATTGACGTTTGAAGTATATTTGAACAGGATGTTAAAAATCACCTGTCCTAATGGGCATGTTCCTCATCCAATAAAATAACATTTTATATTTTAGCCAATTGAAGATGTTTCCACTGTTGATTTGGTTTCTTCATTGTTTCTTATGGTTCGAATCAGGTATGCAATATATCTCTTAGTTATATTTCAACTTTAGCAAATAAGTATTAAACGCAGTATTCAGAATTTAAGGGAAAATGGAGGGGAAAGAATTTTTTTTAAAAAAAGAATAAAACTTTTACTTTATGTAAAGTAATATATACCGATGTCCAGTTTTCAAGAGAAAGTTAATCACTGGATCATAATAAAATTTGCGAAGCAGGTACGTTATGCTAAGTTATGTGGTTTATATGGTTGGCCTCTGTTCCATAACCTTTCTCTTCGTTATTTCGTTTGATTTTTAATCCTATTTGTTTTGAAACAGGTGAAACCGTCAACATAATTGATGTACAATCTGTAGATAAAGAGTGGATTTCGTTAGTACTGATTGAAAGATTTGCATTTACAAGGCATCATGTTACTGGGAAGGAAAACAAAACAAAAGCAAAAGATTTTATAGTCAATCATTTCAAAAATTTATCGCTGATTGTGCAGTATGATGAATTCATGTCAAACGACTATGAGGTAAGTTTGTTTTAAATACGTTGCTTAAAGAAAGTTGTTGATAGTCTTTCAACTTTTCCATTACTTTTACAGCTTTTTAATTGTCCCATGAAAACGCATCGTAGTCCCCTCTTGTTTGTTATCAAGATTGCAAATTACATTTTCCTCTTTTCGACCTTTTTTTAACCGGACAGCCCCATCAATTGGTTTTGCAGATGATATTAGCATACTATTATCTCGTTCTAGATCCGACATTGTTTTCTTGTCGAGTGTGATGCTTCCGTTTACTTCAAATAGGACTTTTATGACTAATTTGTTTGCTTTTGTCATTCCGATAAACAAAATGTTAGGGTTTTTGATACATGTTTTTTTTTTGTGTTTGATAATATATTTTTCCAACAAGCAATTGGCATTCCAATGGAAAATCGTCCACCTGTGCTTGATGATTTGTTCCTTAATTTATATGAAGCAGAATCAATGTTTTTGCAGAACCATGTAAAATTTAGAGAGAAGACTGTCGCTCCATTTTCATTCCGTTTCTTTGCAGTAATATTCATGCTGTTGTATGTTTTATTTGTTTCACATTTAATACGGTATGCTAGATCTTGTTCCCACTACGGGGGCTTTCTACAAAGAAGCAAGCTATTAACAATTAAATTTTTGACGCATGGATATTGCAAGTTTAGGCTAATCAAGTTGCTTAAACACTTTTATGACCTTTAAAACAATATTGTAATACGTGATAGGTCGTTTTATATACAAACTTTTACTGGATATATTTGAAGTCCCATACTTTTATGCTCCTTTCATTCTCACGTTTGATTTTCATCGTGAGGGTTGTAGCTAGCTTGATAAGAGGATCTTTTGGTCCCACTTCTGTGATGGAAGATCACGTTTTCAACAGAATTTGCCAGTTTCAACTTTTTTGGGGGGATTGTGACATGAACTAGTATGTTTGCGTTTTATTATTACATGTGTTTACTACGTGTTTACTTGCCTACTAGGCTGGAAATATACTACAGAAAAAAGTAACTGTGCATCAATAAAATTTAAAATTTCGCTTTTATTACTGAATGTATAAATCTTAAAATTTGCACAAATGGTAAGTGTATATACCTCTGTCATATCGCTCGGTCATTGCATCAATTGCCCGTGATTTTTACGCTTCATGCGCACAGGTCGGTTTTCACGCAATTGTCGCCCAGCATTACAGTGTGACAATATTTTAGGAATAATTTACTGTTGTTTCTTTGTTTGGACATCAGAAAACCAGAAAAGCAAGTTTATTCGGTTGAAAGCTTCCATAATGTAATGCCTAGGCTAAATGAAAATGATCGCCTCCGCGCAATTGGTATGCTTGAGGCAGTTATGACCGAAAGCTTTGTCACTAGACATTTTGTTGTCCACAGAAACACTGTTTATGCTTTATGGAGACGATACCAACAGTTTGGCACCTCTAGAGACCGCCCTCGTTCAAGACGTCCACGCGTAACGACACGTCAGCAAGACAACCATATCCGGCTTGTGCACCTCCGAAACCGTTTCCAAACTGCCAGTACTATTGCCCGGAGCATTCCTGGAATACGCTCAATCAGCCCCAGAACAGTAAGGAATCGTTTACGGGAAAGACATATTCGCCCACGACGTCCGGCAATTCGTCCAATTCTACAACGACGTCATCGCACAACTCGTCTTGCATGGTGCAGAACACATTTACGCTTCAATCGACGAGACTGGGCACAAATTATGGTCACCGATGAGTCCAGATTTCACTTGGACAGCAGTGACGGACGCTCCTGAGTGTATCGGCGCATTGGAAAACATTTCCATGACGCGTGTGTGGTGGAACGGCGTTCGTTGGGTGGGGCAGTTTAATGATTTGGGGTGGCATCACAGCGAATGACAGAACTCTTCTGGTAGTCATCGACGGGAATTTGACCGGTGCGTGCACGGTACCGTGATGAAATCCTACAGACCCATGTCATTCATTCATTCAAGGACAGCAACGTAACGTCACTTTTCAGCATGATAAGGCAAGACCACACGTCGCACGGGTTGCAATGGATCTTCTGGCACAGCATAACGTCAATGTGTTACCGGGGCCAGCCGTTTCACCCGACCTTTCTCCAATTGAACACGTATGGGATGAAATGGAACGCCGATTACAGCATCTGCCCAATCAGCCTATTACATTGCAAGGGTTGACCCAAGCGTTGGACTAGAAATGGAACAACATCCTTTAAGTATTCTTTAGGCATTTAATCAACTCTATGAGGCGTCGCTGTCAGTCCTGTGTCAATGCTAATGGTAGTCACACACGATACTGATCTTGTGAACTGACTTTTACTATCTGCTATGTTTCTAGTCCCCTGCGTATGAAATAACAGTAACTGTAACCTTTTCAATGACATGAAATGGTAAAGAAATATTTAATAAGCATATACGAAATTATTCATTGCTTTGCATTTTCAAATTATTTTATAATCTCACATTTCAGTCATGCACAGTTACTTTTTTCCGCTAGTATAGTATAATAAGGTATATCAAGTTTTGTCAACAATAATAAAATCACATAACAAAATAAAAAAAGATTGATAGAAGCCACTTGTATTTCAGCCTTTTTGTAATGTATAAAATTATCATCAAGCCAATATAAAAGTGCTAACACTATTTTCCTTTACAGATGAAATGTATAGTTTATCATATTACTACAAGTAGCAAAATAACTTAAAATTTAATCTTGGTTTCAGAAAAGAAATGCTTTAAAAAGCTTAAACATAATAATTATATTATATAATTCTACTCTATAGTGTGTAATAGAAATACCTGAAAAATCCACTAAATTTTCACAAATATGTTTCGAATATAAATTCAAAAGAATATGGAGCATAAAATACAAGCGCATATTGACTAGGTTTTCATACATTTCATTAACAATCATTATTATTATTATTATTAATTAAGTATTATTTAAATGTTAAATAAAAATTATTCGAATGTATATCCAAGATTTCTTCAAGAAAATTTGAAAGAATATACTAGTATAAATGTTACTTTTTAAAGCATAATGGTAGGAATAAATAAAATCTAGTCCAGCTACATATAGTTCTAAAAACAGAGGAAACAACATCCGTCGTCTGCACTGAATGTAGCACATGTAAATAAAAAAAAGTGAGTGACCTGATACAGTTGGCGTGGCAAACCGTCGTATGTGGGATGAAATAATGATATACTTAACTTACTATCAATTTCCGTGAAACAAAGTGACAATACTCTTGTTCCTTTTATTCGAATATGTCTTTTCATCATTAACACATCATTACTTGTGCCCCTTTTTGCCGTATGTGCATGTAATACATATAACGTGTTAACTAATAAACTGACGCCATTGACGTTGGTCAAGGAAAATAACTCGGATAATGACTATATATGGAATTGTACTGACCCGAAACAGTCTACATTAGACCACCACGTGACCAGGATTGTCCAATGATATTGACAGAAACTAAATAGAGGTAATATATCAACTCATATGTTTTGCCTGTTTCTTTTATTAAATAGTGTGTTATGTGATCAAATCGCGTTGTATAATTTATATGCTGTGCCTGTTACTTTCCAACACTATTTTGTTTTTTAACCAACTATTTCATTTGCTTCATAATATCAAGTTTACAATAAGAAAATTAATTGTCCTGTAAGTTAATTGTTTTAGCATTCCATTGTCTAGGTAACTGGTGTTAACATCATTGGGATACTTCCAGGTTTTAATAGTTCAATGGATACTGTATATATGGTTGGAGCATACTATGACACGAAGAGCATGACACAAGGTAAAAGTGTGTCACTAGC
Organism: Tegillarca granosa; assembly: GCA_029721355.1. NCBI lineage: Eukaryota > Metazoa > Mollusca > Bivalvia > Arcoida > Arcidae > Tegillarca > Tegillarca granosa. The sequence goes on along the minus strand of CM056601.1, from coordinate 37,279,814 downwards.
GTTCTTAAATTCGGAAGCCCTCTTAAAATTTAGCTATTAGTTGTTGTTATCTCCTCATAAGTCAGAATAAAAATTAACCAAATGAAATATCTATTTGTTTTAATTTCTAGTGTATGACGCCAGGATATTTCTAGTCAGTCGTTGTAAAAGAATCTATGTACAGCATTTAAGACTTAATTTTGTCTGACTAAGAAAACATGAAATTTAAAAACATAATTTAGGCTTTTGATTTAAATGTTTTCTGGCACATTTTCAGAACCATTTGCATTTTTCGTCCACTTCTGATTAAGCTAAGGTATTATGTTTACTATAAATTATATATAACATTGTCTGATATATATTGTTCATTGTTAAGCAGTTTAAAAGTTTTTGTTATTAATTATAAAAGAACAATAAAATCCATTTATTCACATTAATTGATTTTTTATCGAAAAATGCGAGTTTTAGTTTCATAATCGAAGTTATTTCTTTCAGGAATATTTAACAACGGTGCTGGTGTTGTTGCGATGTTGGAAACAGCCAGACTTCTTGTTCAGTCGGGTAGAAAGAAAAACACACTGTTATTTGTTGCGTTTGATTTACATTCAACAGGTAATTTATAAATTATGATCTTGTCACTAATTGCAAATTAATTAAGATTTAATTAACGATAACAGAGATTTCTCTTGGTGATTATTCCCTCTTATATTTTATCAAATATATATGTTCAATTCTAGCATCAACATTTTAAACATTCTTGTTTAATTTTTTTTAGCATTTACATTTTTCTAATCAAAATAAAAATATCTTTTGAAATGTAACATATGTTAAAACAATACAAAGCTATATGTCACTTGTGTCTTTCAATATAATATATCTCAGGTAATTTTGCGTCGGAGAGAAATTTCCTGCATCGTACATTTAGTTGTCCGAGTTTTCTGTTAATTTCAACGAGATTTCCCATACGTTTGGTAAAATGATTGTTATATGATTTTTACGAATTTGGGTTTACACTAATGTCAGAGTGCTAGATATACAATGTCCCGAAATTCCATTACTAATGTCACATTGTTTTACACAAAATGATAGATGTCACTAACAGATAAACATTCTACTGCGATATGATCTGCAAAGGATAAAAACACAAAAAAAGATAAAGATATTCTGTATGTCCACTTTAAAGCCCAAAATAATGAATAGACATTTTTTGTCATTTTCTTTTTACATAAGACTGTTAATGTTCATTGTAACATTAATGTTCCAGTTTCAGTGTTGTAATTAACTAATTAATTCTCTCTCTCTCTCTCTCTCTCTCTCTCTCTCTCTCTCTCTCTCTCTCTCTCTCTCAATGTAAAACGTTTTTATTTTTTTAAGATATCGCCCGGATGCTGTCCTTTAATAACGATATAATCTCATTTTCCAACAAGACAATGCCAGACTTCATATTGCGAGATTTAGCAGACAAAGTTTGAACAATCATAACATTTTGACTGGCCTTTCTATAGTCCAGTTCTTTCTCAATATGAACTTCTTTAGGACGAACTTGACAGGAGAGTAAGGCGGCGTAGGAACCCCCAACCAACCACACGCTCAACCAACTGAGAAATGCTTTGTTGGAAGAGTGGAAAATATCCCAATAAGAAAGATAAATACTCTTATGAATTCATGCATATGAGAATAAGGGATGTGGACATATCAGTAATGAGTACCATACCAAAATTCAAATTACGTTTTTGTAGGATATCGCCCAATTGGTTCAAATTATTCTACATGTAAAGGTCAAGATCTAGTGAAATATTCAAGAATAATATATGAAAGATAGTTCGTAATAGTGTAATAAACAAAATTTAATACCATACATGTAATTTATCATAAATTACGTCTAAATTTTACCCTGCGTTTCTCTTTTTTCTAATATATATAATATAATATATGTTTGAGTGTTTTTTAGAAGATCCAAATCAGATACGATGTTGTCAAGGTGCAAAACATTTTGTGAATGCGTGGTTACCTAATTTTCTAAAAGAAAGAAAAAAGAATAACTGGAAAGTTCAATATGGTGGTGCCATTATTCTTGAATCCATATTAAATTATGATGTTGAAAACGGCATCCAAGATATTGGAATATTTCAAACAGTATGTATTAAGTCTTATATATGTAACTATATGTACTGATTCAATTTGATGTTACTGTATATATTTTGTCTTTACACAATAAAATATTTTCTTAAGAAGTGACTGTCATTTTTTCCTGGGTTATCAAGGAATGAACCAGATTTTAAAACTAGCAAATCTGATGAACTGCTTCGCAGTTCATTTTAGATTTGTTAGTTTGTCAGGAAAAAATGACAGTCAATTCTTATATTTATAATATTTTTCATAACATTTTTCATAACAGAATGGTATTCATGCGCGATGTGAAAAACCGATGTTTATGCGAATAATGAAAACAAAAATCAAACTGGGTTCAACGTAGAAATTATTTTTCTATTGTAAATATATCTCTATCAAATCTAATAAAAATATATATGTTTATAATTTTCAAAATTTTAATACAATGCTGTACCTTCATTACTGGGAATATTTAAAATGTTAACTTTTCGATAACTTAAACATCAGGCACAATTCGCAATCCACATTGCTATTCCATATAACCTATATAAACAACTTCGATTTGTTAAACGTCTTTGTGCCAAATACTCCCGATTATTTGTAGTACCGTTCAAGTTTTAAGTGAAAAAGAATAACAATTTGTCCTGAAGTACTCCAAAGTTCTTTTTTTAAGTAAAAATACTTTGCAGAAATGTGATCCGTGAGATTTAACAACTACATTAGTCGCATGATAGAAATATCAACTAGGTTAACATGGAATCCGGTAAAGAATACGAGTAGAACATGTGGAAGGAAATTAAAAATTGTGAGACTTTGGATTAACTCTCACGAAATATTCGATAACGATTGTTTCTTGTTATTTTTTAAAACACCATACAGATAATACAGACTTCAAACACAAAATATACTTAAGATACCATCAATAAAATGATAGAGTTTTTGCTAAACAACATATTTTTGCTTGGCACTTTTAAAAAATAATTGGTATACCAATCAACACAAATTTGTTTGCTGTTTTGTTTCTTTATTTATATGAACACGAATTTGTGTAGAACCCTGTTACACAGATACGACGTTCTGTTTCTAAATAAACCCAAATTTGAAATGTTAATGCCATCAATTCTAGTGAACTTTGAGTAAAAAAAACGACCGATTCTTAAAGTTCTTTTTCATATTTAGACATATACCTCAATTATCACACTAACGAAAAGTTACATCTGTAGCCATACGATAATCTTTTTGACTTCATTTTTTTCTATTGTAACATTTCAGTTTCTTTGTGGTAATATTCCTGCTTTTTCTGTGTATAGTTTGTATGTTTCACAGAAAATACGGTATGGTATAACTTGTTCCCATTACTTGGATTTTCTACTCCGAAGAAAACTACTTACAATTAAATTAGTTGACTCAATGATATTGTAAGCCTTAAGTAATCAAAGCCTTTAAAAAGTTTTACGGTCGTTATCACAAAATTGTTTATAGATATGAAATCAATCCGTTTCTTTCATTTTCAAATTTGATTCTGCATTTGAAGGGTATAGCTAGCTATACGGAACACGCTTATCCTTCAGATTCACCCGGACACACATCATTAATGAAATATCTCGTGTATTACTAAATTTGCCAGTTTTAATTTTTACTATGTTTTTGTGATCTTGATTTGGACAGAGACTATTATTATTATTATTATTAAATTGTCTATACTTTTCATTTTTGTGGATTGTATTATTCATATAGAATAACCTTTATCACATTTAAATGCATAGTCCTCGAATGTTTGATTTGATTTGAGAAATGAAATTAATGTTTAAAACCTTTTGCAATGAAAATAACAAGTATACTAAACCAAGCCGTTGTGGTGAAAGAAATACAAAAAGCATAAGTATTTTGTCAAAAGATATCTATGTAAATAGAATTTTCAAAATAATTCGATTGCTTAAGTATATATAGGAATTAACATTACATTTGTAAATAAATCGAAAATAACACTAGTTTCCTTGTCTTTCATTAACAACACCACCAATTACAATAATAATAATAATAATTATTATTATCATATTCATTGCTAAGAAAACCTCTTAATTTATTAATGACAGCAATAAAATAATATCAATATATTTGCAGGCTTTTCAAGATTTATTTGCATCAATAGTAGAAGATGAACAAAGGGGTAATTTTATGCTGTTGATTTGTAGAGACAAAGATAAAAATTTGAAAGAATCGTTCTTGAAGATATGGAATTTTTTTCCAGAGATTATAGGAAAAATTCGCATAATGCAGTTTTCATTGGTTTTTTCAAATGATGTTGTTTTTCACAAAGTCGAGGAAAATGTTTATCAGTCAGATATTATGGCATTTTATTTAAAACAAAACAACGGAATCCTTTTAACTGATACAGGTAAGTTGTAACCGCCATTTCTATATAGCATTATAGTTGGTTATTACTGGATTTTGATATTGTCACTTGATTGGAATTCTATGATTAAAAACGTTTCAAACAGTTAATAGTTTTTTAATTGGAGATCGTGATATTTGATTTTTTGTATAGTTTTTCTATGTACTTTGATAATTTTTGTTTTTGTGCTAACTTGTGGGACTTTTCTTGCACATTATCAACAAGAATAAGTTCTATTTTAATATGAAAGGGTGTTGAATCACCCTAACAGTTAAAATAAGGATTTTTGAATTCTTGTAAAAGTAGATAAGTATTTCGAAATCATGAATTTATTTAAAAAAATGAGTAGATACTTTTAAACACTGTTTTTTTTTCAATTGATCGATGTTACAGTGTTGTAAATACTAACCATTTTTATAACCCAAGGCATCCGCTTTCTAAATTTAAGATTTCAAAACATTCATAATAAGTATGGTAAAAAACTAAAAGATAAATCAACAATAAATTGGTTCGAGATACTGAAACTTTGATATAACTTATTTACTTTTAAACTATTTAAAAATACATTTCAGAGAGCTATTTGCTGACATTCATATTCCTAGATAAAGAGATAGAAGTTACCATTATATTTTTACATTTGCTTTGCAACTTTTCTATAACAACATGTTTGAGACATGTGGCAAATACGGGGCAATAACTGACATTGATCACATGATCATTACACAATGCGATGAATATTTCACTCTTTGGACTACTTTTCTAAGAAGTTTCATAGCAAAACAACAACACAACATGTGAACAAAATTATTTATTTTAAACTATACATAGAATTAAATAAACAACGTAAATTTCCAATTATCTTAAAAGTTCCCTTATTTCTCCCATAATACTGAAACATTGTGTATGGTACCATCTGTTCTATAAATTTTATATTCGAACTATGTAATTTCACCACCAGTTAAAACCACAGTCATTATTGAGTTTCACAATGACGAGTCTGGAGAATATGTCACTTTAAAACATGAAATACAACCTAAAATTTTTCAGAGGGGGGATATCTTATATAGACCAAAATGGCAGATGTTAAAAAAATATATATGCAACTGAAAAGGTCGACTGTCCTGTAAAAATGTTAAACCGCTGCTTCAGTGCTTCGATAAAACTGACAAAAATCCCAAAGTTAATAAAAAGCCATGGCTGTTCCTGAAGAGTCTGATATATGGTTCCTGTTCGTTTTTATCTGACATTTGCCATGCTGAAAAAGTTGAAATAAATACACTCCTTGCTGTTTCCGGGTGACGTCCATTCAGCATCTCAATGACCTGGGGTACGAAGCTCGGCACAAATTTGTTTATGTTGACCCATAAATGAGAAGCTTCTCCCAATCTTACAACAGAACTGTCTCAACACAACAAAAAAAAACGTCATAGTAACTCATTGTCAGAATTAACTCACCCTGCAAAAAGTTTAAACACTGAATCACTGTTGTTGTACCGCGCCTAAACGGGTCGGAATCTGGGTAGCATCATGTGGTCAGTTCCACAAGTTCTACGAATAATAATGATAGAAACTTTGACTTTCCAAAGCAGATAACATAACCGTCATTCAATTAATTCACACCTGGTTTCTTCGTGAAATTCAATTTTTCGCAGTGCACTTTTAATTTCCAAAAATGACAGTGAGAGTGAGACATCATTTTCGTGTCAATCTTCGAGACTATTCACTCGTTCGTTTTCCGCCTTAGGAAATCTTTTTTTTTTAAAAAATAGTTTTGTAAAATTGCTATGAAAGTGACTAAATTGATGTTCTATATAAAATGTGCAAAACAATGTGATGGTTGATATTAGTAAAATATCTCATAATTTTTGCGACTTCTGTGTTTTTTATTGTTTTACTACATTTGGTTTACATTGTTACGCTGTTCCAATAATTGACCCCGCTTCTCGTTGAAGGCGGGAAAATTCAAATTGATGTGACAAAAAGATTAAAAAAATTTTAATTAATAATATAATGTAAAAATAACGATTAAACAGCACAGCTATGGCAGTTATTGGATTATAAATGCCATAGCTTTGCCAGGCAAATAAATCATAACACGCTAACGTGCGTTATTCAGTTTACCGAGCAAGGCGATGACATTTATAATCCAATAACCGCCATAGCTATGCTGTTCAATGGGTAAATAGCTTCAAATGATATGCATACACATTTGTTAGTATGGAATTTCATGTCGAAAAAGTATGCGGTCTAGGATATTAACCGACAATGTTAGCTTTTGAATATGTGCATTTCCTCCTTATTTTCGTTGAAAGTTTATATGGTCTTATATTTCCGTTTATTTATAATTGCAGCATAGTAAATTTTCATAAATCACATTGCAACATAGTAAATTTTCAACAAATCACTTTATTAAATTATGCAGTGTATAATTTTAAAAAAAGAAGTTTCAATTAATGCCATTTAAGTAGCGAACTTACAATTTTTATCAGATTAATGACCGATGCTAAGTAAAATATATAAACACAATTCTATCAGAACTGCATTGAACGAAAATAAAGAAAATAGTTTATACTACCATTCGCAATCACGGGAAATAACAGTGGTAATTTATAAACAACTTAGAGCATTTTGAGTATATGGAAAGATAATGGCATAGGGTCTTTATGTTTTTCATGTTGACCTGTAATGTTCTTTAAAAATAGTTAAAGATCAAAGGTCAAGATCACAACTTTTTCTCTTTTACTTTTGAATTTCATTAACATATTAGCATTGATTTAAAATCATTTAATGTTTATTTCATTTTAATATTATACGCATAGCAAGTTAAAATGATTTTAAGATTATTTAAAAAGTTGACAATTGCTTTTAGTTTTTTCCTTTTGATTTTATTTTTTTTATTTAGAAGTTTAAGTTCATTTACTTGGAACGTTTAGTAGATAATATAGCAATGGATTTCAAAAATGTTCAACAAATCAAGATCGTACCATCTAACAAGTTTTGTAACTAAATGATGATCGATGTAAAAGTTAATTGTTCGTCAATTTAGCTGTTTTGACCATTTTATCTCACCCACCTGATAAAAGATCATGTCAGTTTATGGCTAAGCGCTGCGTGTTAATGTACATGCGTGCCTGTTTGCGTTGTTACACCTATTTTCGACTTCTCTGAAACTGCTGAACAGACTGTAATAATATTTGGTCAGAAGCACGTATAGGACAGTGTATTTCAGATTGTTAATGGCGTTTCCATGGCTACCATAACTAGGTAAAGGTGACCTAAGGTTGCAAAAATCTTTATAAATCTTCTAAAAACCGCATAATTAATTTGAAAAACGGTAAGATTTTGCGTTTTAGCATTTAATGTAAAAAATGGCTTCATAATGTTATAACTAGGCTATTTAAACAGATAATGACATAAGGTTTTAAGTTGTTTCTTAAAAAAAGAACCAGAGATAAATAAAAACAAAAGACTGCAAAGATGTTCAACATGACAAAATTTAACTAGGTACCAAGTTTCAGATGAATATATATATATAATCGATGTAGGAGGTATTGCCCCTGAAATGATAATTTTTTCTTATATATATATAACGTGAAATTAATTTCAACGCTTTATAATTAACAGGTCCATATCGAGGATTTATGAAGGTTTGCTTTTATAAGTACTGTAATGAACAAATCTACTTATCAGATGAAAAAATAAAATTCGTTGAAAAAACTGTAGCAACTGTGGTATTGATACTTGATCTGTTGGCAGACGGTGAAATGAAAGACCTTATTATTGCAGAAATGCAGAATGAAGATAAAAGTGGCATTCCAGTCGTAACCGAAAGCACTAAATCAATAGGTAAAATAAAACCACAATAGAAAAAAAGAAGATGATGACTCGAAAATTTTACTAAACAAACGCCTTCAAAACTAAGACGACGTAAAACGTAATAAGACGGAAAAAACAAGTATAGGGATAATGGACTATAAATTTTCCTTTTCCATTAAGGTCAATTTGGTAAAATAAATCTTATAAATTATTTGAGAGAATGAAAAAAATGCAAGTTAAATAATCAATTGAATTAAATATATAACATAATCCTTAATATTGGTTGCAAAATAATTTTGTTGATGGATAATTTGCGGAATTGTGTTTTGTGAAATTAAATCTCGATTCGGGCCTTTGTTAGTTTCCATTTATATTCACAATTTCGTGTTTATATGTTTTTATTTACCAGCAAAAATAACGAAATTCAGACTCCAAAGAAAATTGGTAATTCAACATTATATATTTCTTCTTTTGAAACGTGTGCACAAAATTGCTTTGTAACCATTTAATGTTTTCATATCTGTTTACATAACTTGAATAACAATTTTATATGAAAAAAGATACATTTATGCGTTTTCTTTACTTAAACTCCATACAACAATGATATATTATCAGCTGTAGACTATAAGGAAAATTTCCAGAAAGCTTTACTTTGGAGAACTTGAACTTTTCAAAGTATATACTTACAACACAAAGGTAAATAAGACTTCATGTCCACGCGTGACATCATGATTTGAATGAAAGACACATCATTTTCCCACTTTAAGGCCAAGAGAGTTCCAAAAGATAAACGACTTTATGAAGAATAAAACGAATAAGAACTAATTAACTTAAAAACTCACAAAACGACGTTTTAAACCGGTTATTTTTTATTACTGTGTTGGTATACTTAAACATCCATATCTTACAGCTGTCAAATGATTCAAGTAAATTTGTCGTCCTTAAGTAAAAACTTTTTTCATTTCATCTAAGCAAAATGACGTTTAAGTATTTGTAAACTTACTCATGTTAAAGGTTGACTAATCAAAAAAAAATTAAAAGATATTAAAATACGCCAATCTTACATTTTTCGTCTGGTGCGAGTTAAGTAACAAAATTAATTTTGAAAAAAACCCCTATATCTTTAAATCAAAAACCATCTAAAGGAATGATAACACATATCTATGTTTAAATAATTGTACATATCTAGCAATACGTTTCTTTTGACCCTCTGCAGATTTAAAGAACGTTTTTCAGCAGATTTAACAATAACGGTTTTCTTTTTCTTTGTATTATTACATTATCTCCTTGATGTATTGAACTCGCATATATTGAAGACCTTTAATAATTCGACACAGAATTCCCCTGCAAAACACCTTCACAATATTTTTGATAAGTATGTAGTCACTGTATCCAAACTTATACTAGATATATTTGACTTTCTATGGTTCTTTGTTCCTTTCATTCTCTAAATTACCTTCATTTTGACGGCTGTAGCTAGCTAGATAGGAAGTGCTTACCCTTTCGTAGCACCCGGCCTCACTTCCTTGATGAAAGTTCACGTGTATAAATAAATTTGCCAGCTCTCAAAGTTTTTATTTTGTTTTTTAGATTGTGATTTGGACAAGGACCGGTATGTTTATGCCTTTTTAAAAAATGATATCGATGTGATAATAAATATTTTTTGTTTTTAAATCTCTTTTGTCTGTAACTATCCAGTCGCTTTAACTTAATATATCCGAGTAATAATGTTTTTGCTTTCAGAACAGATTTGTCCAAATACGGATTACATGTACGACACACAAACAAATATGTTTTATAAACATTATGACCATTTTTTAAAACTTGATACATGGAGTGGTGCTGCGAAAACATGCAAAGAAGATGGTGCACAATTGTTGATCGTACGCAATAGAAAAATGGTGGATTTTGTCAAAAGAAGTGAGTTTTCAACGATTTTTTGTTTGTCTTTTTTTCACTGATGAACAATGAATTTCCGAAATGTGCACATCTGGCACATCAAAATTTAACTAGTATTTGTGTTACATATTTACTTGTTGTTTGGAGATGCTTATTTGGTATGTATGTTTGTAAGCAGTTTTAAATGGGTTACATCATTGCCCTTAAATTGGTTGTTTGTAGTGTTTTTTACTTTTCGACTAGCTTCGTGTTTTCCTGTATTCCTGAGGCATTCTAGCGTTTTATGGTATGTCTTGCACTAGCGCGCATTCAGGTCGACTCTTTCGTGCTAGCTTGAAGAGTTAGGTAAACCATAAAAAAGAAATACCACTGCCAGAGTATAATACCTTGACATCAAATGAACCAATTGACACTCTGTACCTTGATCTTCGGGCGAGACAGCAGTGCCTCAAAAGTGTTATTTATGACCCAGCGGGTTCGAATTCACTCTGCTTTCGACTTTTAAGCAAATGAATAAGATATAATTCACTTTCGACATTAAGGCCAATGAATAATATATAATTGGAAATTTTCTTCTCAAACGAAAGGGTTCAAAATAGCTCAGAGTTGCTCTTTTAGTACCATTGAAGGGATAAAAATGTAGCATTTTAAGTAGTTTTCTTTGGACCTTTAAACTTAGCTTGACAGTGGCGATGGCCTTGTAATAACAACACATGAAATTTAATTAACAAATTTGTTGTGAAGCAAAAGTTTGTGGTTCATTCTTATTTATCAATTGTGTTCTGTTTAAAGTAATAAACAGTAAAAAAAACGACAATTCGCAAAATTCCTATATTTGGATTGGAATGAGTGATGTAGCAAATGAAGGAGAATGGAAATGGGTCGATGGGACAAATGTTACGATCAATTTTTGGGGCCCTTGCGAACCAGATGATGCAGGAGGAGAAGGCGAAGATTGTGGCGTTTTAAATTCTCAAACCGAAGCCGTTACAGATGAAAATTGTGTCAACAATAAATTGAACTTTATTTGCACATGTACAACCAATGCAACTTTAAGCGAGGAAGAAGACTTGCCAGACGAGGGTAAATATTGAATGTTTATAATGCTAACTTGAGATGAATCCTCATATCGACAATCGGATTTAGTTTAGAAAAATCTACGTTACATGTACTTAATCTAGATTCCACGCATATGTTATGGGATTGTACATACACCATACGTATCCTGTCTAGTTCTTGCTAAACAATTTATTTTGATCAAGCCTATAATTTGCAATCAAAAGAATTGTAATATATAGATTGTGTGTGTGTGTGTGTGTGTGATTTAATTTGCATTTGTTAAAGACTGCCTCTTAAGTAAATTTTACATGACACTTCGTAAATTCTTTAATAATTGAGAACCAAAATCTTTTTTTGTAAAGAATTCAAGGTAAATAGGTTCTTGCATGATGCATGCATGTATAGTTTACTACATATATATATATATATATATATATATATATATATATATATATATATATATATATATATATATATATATATATATATATTCCTTAAAAGTTTCTGAATCCACTGCAGCAATGAATTTCATTCCCAGTTTCAAATCTGTGTCAGGCTTTGGTACTCTTTTTCTTAATTTTGGAATCTTAGAGATGATAACTTTCAAACCTGTTATTTTAATTTTCATCCATTAATTGAATAGATTTATTGAATTAATTATTTTTGGTTTATATTTTGTAATAAAGAAGGTTGACAATGATAAAAATGAAACATTTTAAAGAAATGACAAATTCAAAATTATTGATAAATATTTTTCGAAATTCTATTAATCGATGGACCGGTACTATTTTACTACATTAGTTTTAGTAGAATGTAGATAATGTCATTTAGGTAAACTTTGTTACTAGCAGTGTATATATTTTAGATTGCTTCGTCGATGGATATAGTTATATAGAAAAAGCAAACCTTTATTATAAAGTGTTTAAAGACTATGTAGAACATGAAAGAGCGTCAACTATTTGTGCAAGCGACCATGTGCAACTTTTATCCATATCTACAATTCATGAATACAGCTATCTGAATACTCTATTGTTCTGTAAGTTAAAAGTATGAACCATTACAAACAAATGCATAGATTTTGGCATTTGTCGTAACATGAACTTATATCGGATTCCAACCCTTCACAGAAATCCAAAAAAAAGAAGCAGGTTCCTATACATCTATAATAAAATATTATCGGTAATTTTAACACAAACCTTGTTGAGTCTTACTAAGATAAAGTCAATTCTGTATCTGACACTAACCAAAATATGGATTTTAAAAACGAATTTTAAGCATCTCGTTGGTTGAACGTTTCCATAAGATGCCAAATTATGTCATTTAATTGAGATTCTTTTAAAAACTGCAAGCCAAGGTATTAGTATCTACTGCTTGAAAAGAAATCCTAGTTATATTGTCAAACAGCATATAGACAAAAATATACCATTACCATTGTTGTAAGGTTAAAAGATGTATAATCTCGATTTATTATTTATTTTACGACATAAGCAATGTTATTATTTCATTTAAACGAGTTCTAAAATGCATGAGATTTCCAAGTGTATTATATTGTATATTGTGAATGTGCACTTTTAGGGTGACTTCCTATTAAGTTGTAAGCTGACAAAGTCAGTTAACCGTAGACAAGCATACCACTCCCCTAGTATCATTGCTCTCGTCAATCACAAGTGAAGAAGCAATGTCTAAAAATTCAAAAGTATTTTATGACCTGCTCGGGATTAATCTTATAGGGTTTTGTCAGGTATTTTAATTTTTCCAAAAAAGGTTTTTGTATTTTAAAAACGTAGTTAAACAAGTAGTAGTTTTACTTATTACGTGAGACATTTTTGTCATAATGAACATTTACTGAGTCAAAATTCTGCCTATAAGAAATTTCCTGTGAGATATGTTTATTCATTACCAATAGTTTTACAAAATTTTACATCGATATTTTGTACATTGTGAAAACTTTCCCCGCTCATATGTTATGTTATATGCAATTTTGTCACACATACTTCGTGTAATAATTCTGGGCCCTGAAAAGGAGAATTTTGTTGTGGCATTGTCTATTTATATGAAGTATGAAAAAGTGTTTTCAGTTTTAGTTATATTTGGATCTTACTGTTTTTTAAAAATACTTTCAGGAACTGACGATTAATTAGGAGCATTCATACGTTTACTTTACAACCTCTGTTGTACGCTTATTTTGCTTATTTTTAAGCCAAAATCAAAACATATCTTAATATAACAAAACATCTTTTAAAATATGACAAAAATTTGGAATGGGATAAAATTAATTTGAAAAGTCAATTTCAATACTATTTTTATGAATAAGGTTGGTAATATAAAACACAAATATCAGTTAAATTTTGCTGTGCCAGATGTGCACATTTCGGAAGTTCATTCCTTATCAGTTAAACAAAGACCGAAAAGTTTGATAGATAAAAAACATAAGCCAAACAGTTGCAAATTAATGAATCTAAAGTTCCAAAATTATATAAACCCAGCTTTAGAATGCTTTGCATGACGGAACAAACCTTCGTTTTACATAAATTTCAAAATTTAAGACGGCTGAAAATTTTGCTAAATGGTACAATTTTTGACAGTACAAAGAACTGCCTACTGAGTTATAGATACTAGAGTTTAATTTCAACAGCATCGGTACCCGCTCAGGGGAAGTAAATATATAACTATATATATATATATATATATATTGCTGTGTCAAATGTGTTTAACATTTTGACAACCTTCATAATTTGTTACGAAATCAACCAAAAATGTGACGATTTTTTAAAAATCTTTATCTATCTAAAAACCGTAAATTCACTTTTCAGATCTGGATGACAACGTGTATCACATCCACTCAGACGAAAAAATGTACCGATGGTTTCATAAAAGTAATATCGATGACAAAGACTTTATATCTGGATTTAAAGAGATGGATAATTATTGCTTTGTTCTTGCTCTTAATGAATCAAGGGTTTCCTTGGATTATAGAATTTGCTCAAAAAAATTTCCCTTTATATGTGGAAAATTTTGCAAAGAAAAAAATGTATCTACAACATGGAGCGAATATTACAACGATATATCAAAACAACTCGGTATGTTTAAATATAGTTCAGTTTTTTTCTTTTTGTTTTTGCTATAAATGCTGTTCCTCTAGAAATGTACTGCCAATTAATAAGAAACAAACGGAATATGTCAATGAAAAATAAACAGTTGGCAGTTAAAACTTCTGAAAGAATGGAGTAAATATGTATGTTACGCAACTTTGATTATTGTATGCATTTTTGTAAATACACAAAAACAAAAAACTTCATCTCCAAGTCAAAAACCCGAAAGCAACAGAAAAGCCTTTAAATCAATTCAAGAACTTAAGTATGTTACCAGTGTTATGACCCTCACATTCGTATAGTCAATGATACAGACATGCAACTGAACATGTGTAAATGCAAAATGTACAATTTTTAGAGTAGTTAAGTAGTATTGGAGACGTTTTTGATAAAACATTAGAATAAATTATCCATTTAAGGGCTTTGAGAGCAATTTAAACACGAACATAATGGTGCATATACATGGTATTTAGACACAAAAATAATTTAAGTGAAGAAAGAGAAGAAAAAAGTTACCATCGCTAGTACTGAGATGTTTTTTAAGGTTTTAATATTCATACAAAATACAAGAGTATTATCGTTTACTTTGTATTTTAATACTGAAACGTAACTACCGGAAAAAGTCGTTTATTTCACCAAAAAGGGGTCAAGAAGCCACGTCCATGTAAAGTATAGATCAATTTAACTTTTTTCCTTAAGAAAAAAAAACAACCCTTTTTCATCCTTAAAATTAGAATCTTTAAGTTAAAAATAATTATCGGTGGGTGGGAAGACATCAACAGAGTTGGAGGCTTCACCGTTCAAAGTCTATAAATTTTGCATAATGTCGCCGTTCAAGTTTATTTAAAAAAGTCTTTAAAAAATAGTAACAAAAAAATAATAAATTTTCGTGGTTTAGACATTTAATACTTGACGTGTTTATTTAGTTATATCTATACAATTTGAAATTTTTGAATGACTTGGGTCTTAGCTCGAAGTCTTCATTTTCTGTTCGAAAATATCACTTGACAGAAATGGTTTCTCATCTTTAAAAGAGACTCATGTTTTAAAAAAGAATTTGTAATCTACAATGTTGTTAAGTTATAACCATATGATTTCCAAATTTATTTTCTTTTCTTTATTTCTTTGGTTTTTGTCGGGCTTGGCATCGTCATAATGCGAGATTAGGTATTACTTTTCTTGTATCGGCCACGGTTCCGGCGGCCTTTAAAAAAGTGAAAATATATTTTAAACTTCAGCTATTACATACAATCTAATATTGAAATGAAATAATTTATACTATACATTCTTTATATTGCAAATTTTTACTCAATTCAGAATGCAGTTTTGTACTCATTTGGATAAAATATTCAGTTTTTTCTTTATTTTACGAAATATGAAAGTTTTAGTTAAAGTCAAAATATTTAAAACAAACTTGTATTGAACTACTTCTTTGTCTTATTTTTAGTGTTGCAAGTTTCTACTTACGTGACACTGATGTTTGATTCTCTGTATTTTTGCAATTTTTTAAAATAAAATAATTAATTTTTAACAAAAAGCAGATTTTGAGAAGATGTTAAATTTAGGTACTTAAATAAAAAAAAAATGTTATCATTTATATACTACTTAAGTGATCCTAAAAACTTATTTGTGACTTTTTTGTTCTTTTGGTATTTTTTCCAACTATATTCAACTTTCTTAGCAAAAAAGCAGATTTTGGAACATGTGAAGATGAAGTACTACGATGAAACATAAATAAAACTAAAGAATTTTATATACTTCCCATAAGTTTATCACATCAATTTATTTGGTTATTGTCTCAGTGGTTATCCTTTTGCCACCATTGGTGAGAGAGTATAGTAAGTTTTGTCTGTGCGTGTGTGTGTACGAGTGTCTGCTTCCGTCCGAATTTGTTTCCTTGCATTAAAAAAACGTACATCTGATTGAGCTGAAACTTGGTCCGAGTTTAATTGTGCATCCACTGTGGCTGCTGTTATATAAAATAGATTTTTTACATGGATTGGTTTCCGTGCATTTTCAAAAAACGTGCATTAGATTGAGCTAAAATTTGGATAGGTGATTGGATAAGGTTGAACCTTGTATGGGCTTGCTTAACAGCGTGTATCAAAGATGGCCGCTTTTACTAAAATAGACTTTTTTACCTGATTCATGGTTTCGGTGCTTTTAAAAGACAATCATACAAAAGATTGAGCTTAAACTTGGTCAGATAATTGGATATGGTGGTAATTGGTATGGGATAGGTCGACAGCCTAATCGTGCATCCAAGATGGCCACTGCTTTTAAAAATAGACTTTTTCATCTCTTTTATCATATCATTTCAAGAAAACCATACATCCGATTGAGCTAAAACGTAATTATTTTACGACCAATGGTCCATAAAACTGATTTCATTCTGTATGCAACATGTTCATCGTTGCAGGAGGTGGCGGGAAGGGAATAGTGTTCACTAAACATTGAACAATATAGTTATACTGTACTATACTGATAGATTTTATGGTAAAAATTGTCAATTTTGAAAAAATGCTTTTTTAAAAAACAAACAAATCATTTGTGGTATTTATACCTACATAAAGTATACATGTTACATAGTTTTTACTTGTATATTACACGTTTAATGTATAATGTGTGTTTCTTAATTTAAAGATGAAAAAATTCATTTAAATTTAGTATACACTATTATATTACATAGTTTTGAATTGTGTATAAATAAAACAAACATAGTAGTCCTTGTCAAAACCAAAATCCAAAAAAATAAAATTTTGAATGCTTGCAAAATTAGTTATACACGTGAACGTCCATGAAGGAAGTGAGGCCGGGTGCTCCGGAAGGGTATGCACCTCCCGTCTATCTAGCTACACCCCTCACGTGCAAGTCAATTTTGAGAATGAAAGGCAGAAAGACCTATGGTAAGTTAAATATATCCAGTATTAGTTTGGATACAGTGACTACATGTATTAGATGTTTTAGTGTATAATTTAAGGTTTATTTATTTTAGGGTAAATAGTTAATTTTGAAAAAAATCACCATATTGTAACTGAAAAAAGCTCAGCAGAACGTGGCACAAGAATAATTGAGGAAAACCTTCATAATTTAGCTGTTTGGAAATGTTACTTTATACTCATGTCAGTCATAATGGAATCTCTAATAAGACAAAAATAAAAATTGAAAGATTATTTGAGTCAAACGTTCAAGAATTTTGAATCATACAATAATAAATATAAAAAGACTGAAGAGGACTTTCAAAAATAACTAGGAACAATTTATTGAAAAATTGTTGAGACATATTTGTTTTACAATTACAGGAAATAACATATTGTTGCTAATATTAATTGTACTATATATATGTTTCTGGAGTTTTTGTAGAAATCTTTATAGAATTCTTTATTGAGGTATAAATCAGAATTTTATAAACGAGTCATATCTTTTTTCATATGCAAATAAAGCGTTGAAAAATTTGTACTGTAATTTCCACGAAATATAATTTTTTTCTGAATTTTGTTAAAATATTCCTAAACAAAGAAAAGTTTGCCGTGCGAGTGTAATAAAATCTATCATATGTTGTGGGGTGAGATGGGCAAATACCACTCGAGTACTAAGATTTTTAAGTTTAATCTCAGCCGACGTTTTTATATGATTGTTTCTTTTTCTCATCCCTATTATGCCCGTTTTTACTTACAAGCGAGTTTACACATTATGACGAATCATATTACGAATGACATTTTATGAATGACGTAGTAATATAATTGTGACGTAATGACCTACAAATTGATGGCGCACTGCTACAAATATAAATACGTATAAAAAAATAACAAGAACAAACTTTATACATTTCTGTGTCACCATTTGTTATTATCTTCCTGCCTTTTGCGGGTTTATATCCACTATTATACCAAACAGTGACATTTAAACACACCCGCTGTTATTGGCGCCAGGAAAAAATACACCGATTGAAATCTTTGTCAATACATGTTTGATTGGCAGGTGAGACAGAATAAAATTGCAGATTTACCCGTCCCAGGTTCGAGAAATAAGGTTTCATGGGACTTTTGTTTGTTATTTGTTTGTAACGACCTTGATAAATATCTACAATTGCTATTATCTTTCTTTGTATGACTCTACTACTCTTCTTTGCGGTCATATGCTATGAACGCTGATGACCTTTTCGAATTTACTGACGACATGACGTTGGGATATTCCATTTTGACGATGTGGAGATTAGCAGTAAACTGTCATATTAAAAAGGTGATTTTTAGGATAAATCATCTGAACTTGAACCAAAATGGTTTAAGAAATTGTAAATATGAGAATGGCATTGTTCTTGTCAGTGTTCATGCGTTATGAACGCCAGTGGGCTGTCGCAAATTTTAAATAAACGGCTTTGCCGTTCAAGCAAATTGCGACAGCTTACTGTCATTTCTTAATTGTATAGGCACATAAATAGTCATAAACCGTTTTTTTTTTAATTTCAGTTGCAAGAAATATACTTTTAACAACAGAGAAAAGCATAAAACATTTCATCTTTGAAACGCAATCTAAATTGTCATTTATTAAAGAAATAAGAACGGAAGAAATAGTTTACAGTTTGGATGTTTTATATGAAAATGATTTATTATTCTGGCACAGTCGCAAATCAATGTTCATCATGGAGACAGCGTTAAATGACATAACTTACTTTAACCACAAAAAGTTTGTTTATACCGGGGACCCTTACACTTATATATCTGTTGATTGGCTGGGATTAAATGTATATTGGTCGACTATGATAACACAGACAATTAGTGTTTCAAATGGAAACCTAACAAAGATTTTGTATATGGAATATATTGTTAGACCTAAATTCCTTCAAGTAGACTCTGCATCAGGGTATGTACGCCTTTATTCAACGTGATTAAACATTTCAAGTAAGCGATTTTGGCAATTGTCAATACATTAGATCTCAATGATCTAATTAATGAATTAAACGTAAAGATATAAAAAAATTATTTATAGATTAAAACATGCAAATAATAAATAAAAGACAAACATAGCAGTCCATGTCCAAATCACAATCCCAAAACCCCGCTTCAAAAAAAAAAAAAAAAAAAAAAAAAAAAAAAAAAAAAAAAAAAAAAAAAAAAAAAAAAAAGGCAAGGCCAGTTAGGTTATGCACCGGGTGCATCTTCTGTCTAGCTAGCTATAGCCGTCACTTGCAAAATCAAATTTTAGAATGACAGGTACGGTAACCCTTAGAAATGTATGTCCTAAATACATGTAACATGGAATGGTATCTAGTCCTTCTACGTGTGTTTAGTGGGATATCTAATCGATTCTTTATTTCACATGTCAGGTGTAAAAAGAAAGTGATAATTTAGAAAATCCAAGACACCTTTCTAGGACGGCTGTCTAAAATTAGGCCAAAATATTAGGCTTATTTCCCTAGAAACAGGTGGAAATACTTAATTATTTTAATTCTATCAAAAACGCGTCTGTTGATATATCAAGTTTCCATTTCCGTGAAGCATTTTGGTTGTATGGACAGGTAACTGAATGAACAGACTCACATTCTACAATAATATTAATAATAATAATAATAATAATAATAATAATAAATTATACAATTAATTTTATAAAGATTTCGAATAAATTCAACTGTGATGAATTGCAATTATCCGGAAATATCAATACAGGTCTGAAGTTTGAAGCAAAAGTAATCTGTAAGATAAATGTTATATTATTTATCGCCTTGACTGTTTTTTTTAATTTTTGACAATTCCTTCATGCCATTTCATCCACTGTATTTAAACGTGCAAACGTGCTTTATGACTCAATGCGCATTCTTGACTTGCGTTTCTTCTATAAATTTCTTTCTTGGAATTATGGGTTGAAATCAAAATTATCTAATTTACCTTTATTTTAAATTTGCTTTTTATTAGTAACATATGTCTATTTAAGCATATCTTATTATTCCATTTGGTATTTTACATGATTTTCTTTAACTGTTCCAAGGACAAATACCAAGTTCAATAGCAGTTTCAATTAGACTGACTCTAACAATTTCCAATAGCCCTATGCGAACGTGAGTTACTCTGCTATCAAAATACAATTAGCTTTGAGTAACTTGCAATCTTTAATTGCATATTGATTATCGAAATATTTATGACTTGTCAACAGTTTGTTATACAGTGATTTTCATATAATAATAAGGATTTAATTTAAGATAGAAATTTATTCTTTTTGGAAATGTTTTATGATTAACAAGCGAGATAGTTATTTTTGTTAAAACAAAATTTTTGCTAAATTGACTCCTTGAGCTTTGTTTGTTTAAACTTTAACTGCTTAACAAGAGAGACAGTCACTTTAGTAAAAGAAAATCATAGCAATATTGAATACTTAAACATTTAAAATGAATCTAGAGATATTTGATCAGATTCTCCATCTTTTGATTCTCGCTCCGCTTAACTCATTTTAGATTCTACCTGTTATTTATGTTTTCATCTTTAACGGAAAAAAAGGTTTGCTTTGTATTAAGATATCAAGGAGGTGTTCCAAACATGTATAATGTATAATGTTTTTGTTTCAATAAAAACATTTTTGCTTCAATTTAAAATCGGCAATCGCAAATGCCGATTTACCATGACTAGTATTAATTAATTGTTCTAATTTTCAAGAACATCAGCAAAGAAAATATCTTTATCGGAACTAGGTTAATGGAAAATAACGATACCAGCAGGTTTATCCCTATTAACCAAGAACTTTTCATAATTATGATAAATTTTCAATAGATTTATTTCTTACAGGTTACTTTTCTGGCTTGAACCAACGGGAATTGTTTGTGGAAATATGGACGGCAGAGAAACAATAACAGTTTTAAAAGGAAATTTTAATCGCATAACAGTTGATGGCATTTACCAAGTTCTTTTTGTTGGCTTCAGTAATTACATAAAAATGTACAAATACCCAGATAAAAATAATTTAAACGAAATTTTTAATGTTTACAGAATTTCGGATAAATTTTGTTTTAAAATACATCATCCAATTGAAGATTTGGATGTCATACTTCATCAAAGTAACGATGTTTGTTTTAGAGATAACAGATCTCTGATTTGCTTATCTCTCAGTTTACTCGGCTATCATATTTATGGACTTTCTTTTCAAAATATCTATCACATAAATGAAGATTGGTATTCAGTCAGAATTATAGATGAACGAAAAACAAAATGCGTAAAGCAAGGTAAATTTAATTTTTAAAATATTTTTCACTTTGCTGTAACAACTTATCTTATGAAGCAAACAGGAATGCAATTCACTTGATCACTTATGTCAACTGATGAATATGTTGTCTACCATGTACAGTAAAACCTGTTTTAAGAGGCCACTTATCGGGCAGGACAAAAGTGACCGCTTAAGACAGGTGACCTTTAAAGAAAAAGAAAAAACGACAGAATTGTATCATTTATGCTATATCAAATAAGGTTTCATTTCATATCTCAAATTCTTTTAAATATATATATATATATATATATATATATATATATATATATATATATATATATATATATATATATTTATATATGTATGTATAACATTAGTGATTGTTTTCTGTTTTATGGATTTTAATAACATTTTGGAGAGAGAGAGAGAGAGAGAGAGAGAGAGAGAGAGAGAGAGAGAGAGAGGAGGTGAAAATCAAGTGATTAATCAGACGAAGCCATGTATATATTTGATAATGTCAATTAACAAGCGTATACGGCCAATAGTTATTTATATTAGAGGTTTATGATAACAAAAGAAGGAACCTGTCACTGTCCGTCTAAATTTACTTTAATAAAATTTTTAACTTTTAGAAGCTATAAAATCAGTTTCATTTAAATCGTTTGTAAATCGCAAAGACTTAAATAATTAATGGACCAGTTATTTTGATACGTTTTGCTGTAGCATCTTTCAATCACTGCCTGCATAAATCATTGATTTTTCCATTACCGCTTATACGCTTTCCCCGTTTTTTTGTCTTGACTTTTAATACTTTCGAAACCCTCAATAAATCCGAATTATCCCTGTACAATATTCAAAGTTTGCATTTGTCTGACATTAAATTCGTACGCTTATTTGCGTGATGAAAATCCGGATTCGCTTTTTTTGATAACATCTTTTTATTTCTTTAAGTGTTTAAATGCTTAATGTTCATTAAATAAGACAAAGAAAAAGTGAATACTTCTCAAATAATTTTATTGTTTTTACTTATAAATCACTTGAGAAGTGCGATACGGCTGAGCAATCACTGAGCTTAATATAGTATCATAAACAATAGTATCAAGTCATGTGACAATTATCATGTGATACCATCAAAGCAAAATGGCCGTATAATCCAGGTTCTTTCTTGCTGCCGGTCACAAAATTAGTGGCCGCTGACCGCGTTTCGCAGGTGACCGTTTATTTCAGGTGAAATATATAGTAAAATTCATTGGGCGCTATCAGCAGGTGACCGTTAATTCCAGGTGACCGCTAAGGCAGTTTTTACTGTATTATCAATATTAGGTGCAGGTCGTCTTACTTAAATACAAATTACTTACAATTAAATTGTTGACACAAGGATATTGCAAGCCTAAGCTAATCAGGGCCCTTAAAAAGTTTATGGACGTCATCACAATATTGTTGATAAGTATGTAGTCACTGTATCCCAACTTATACTGGATATATTTGACTTACCGTAGTTCTTTCTTCTTTTATTTTTAAAATTGACTTGCACTTGACGGGTGTAGCTAGCTAAACAGGAGGTACTTACCCTTCCGGAGCACCCGGCCTCACTTCCTTGATGGAAGTTCACGTGTATCACATATTTTGCCAGTTTGCAAAGTTTTTACTTTGTTTTTGGGATTCTGATATGGACAAGGACTGGTATGTTTGTTTTATTTTAATTAAATTCATATACTGTGTCCCAGTTTCTTGGGTTGAAGAAAAGAAGCTGCATAACGCTGCAACCTATATGGATTCATTGATTTTGTTTACTAGTAAAGGTAAATGCCGACACACAGAGAAGTAACTCTGTTCAACAAGACAAAGTAACGTAACAGTAATAATAATTGTAAAAAAAATACATTTTTCTCGTCAAGTTTACAACTGTTATAACACTTTTTTAATATTGTTCTGTTTTAAATTATTATTATCTGATATTTTATTCATTTTAATCATTTAAGATTGTGAAAATATTTATCGTTTAGTTCAGCAAATATATTTGCAATCTTACACCATCTCTCGCTTATTTTTTGGGTCCCATTTACAAAATTTGATAATTTCAAGATTTTTTAGAGTCTTTTTAAAAATATTAACGTGAATAAGAATATACCTTTCAATAAATTAAATTGTGTTGTGATACTACCGGCCAGCACTGGATCCACACAAGGATCTCCGGTGCAATTTAAACAAGGATAGCGACAATTTATCGTGAAATGTGTATGAGCATACCAGAATAAGCTCGTGAAATATCCAAATTATGAAAAGGATCAATTTCATTCAAAACAATTTACTTAAGAAATGAAAACCCAACCGTATGTATTTTTTATTTTATTCAACAAAGTACATTATAAGAATTTGCATGCAAAAAATTGAATTTGGAAAAGCAAGTTATATCATATATATATATATATATATATATATATATATATATATATATATATATATATATATATATATATATTTATATATAAAGTTTATTTATACATATGTTATATTACTTACTTTTTGTTTTATAAACTCGTTAATTTCTCGTGTTAGTTTCGAAGTATAAAATAGAGATTGCAGTCAGTACTGTTTAGTAGCATTTAAAAATTTAAAATCCTCAAACATTTAAGCGGGCTAACAGTAAAATTATATCTTTAGTTGGTTAGACATTTAAGCGGGCTAACAATAAGATGGCCTTCTAAATGGTTCAATATTGGAAATAAATTTCCTACTGAAGCTTACCCATAATAATTAGAAATCCCAAAAGCTTGGGGCAACTTCGTCACATATTATTTATCAGCCTAATCCATGCGCGGAAGTTTCACATTTATAAATCTATTACGTCGACAGAAAGAAAACTTGATCATGCGAAAAAGGAAAGATTAAGGGGTAACTGGGACAAATTTTCTCTACGAATTCAGATTGGCCTGGTAGGATCGAAAAAATGGTTGTGAATGAAGCAACCTTTGGGATTGGATACGCGCGGCAAAGTGGCTGCAATGCCTTTGAGCACAAACAACTTTGTTGTTCTTTTTTAAGTTGCCTTGTTTTCGATAAAGAATCACGTGATTAATGTTCTAAAATAAGATCATACTAGCAGTAGATTTTTTTTTTGTGAATTGCAAAGTAAATTAAGGTTTTATCTTTAACAAAGTATCACATTTTTCATTAGAGGCACAGTTAAAAAATTCGACGTTTATATATTATAAACAGGAAAACTTATGCAGATCAAAAGTTACTCTGTATACACATTTCTTAAAATTTTAAATATTATTCAATGTAGAGTAGTACACAAAATTTGTAAGTAAAATGAAAATTTTAATTATATCAGTTTGATTTTGTTTCCATTTTATATTTGTTTCAATCTCATACGTTTATTTAATTTAAGTTTAGTGTCTTAAAACGTTTAAAATGCTTATGATAATATTAAATTTAATGAGTTAGGTTTTAAAACGTTCTTTTTAGCGAGAACAGTTTTTTATGGTAGTGTCACTTAATAATTAATTAAATCAGAATTAAGAGATTTTTCAGTATAAGAACTTTCTATAAAACCTATTGCTATTTTAGAGGTAAAAAAGGAATACTTTTTAAGCTGTTTTTCCATATCATGTACCAACAAAATGTAGATCCTATTGTTGATCCCGATGAAGATTCAAGTCTATTTCTAATTTCTAAGTATAATTTGATTTGTATTTGTGATTGCAAATTATAAAAATCGACATTTCGGAATCTCAAGATGCTGTTAACGTTTTACATTTATTTCTAAAAAAGCAAAAAAAAAAGCCTTTAAATTACGAGATATAATGTAATATGATATGATATGATATGATATAATATAATATAATATAATATAATATAATATAATATGATATAATATGATATGATATAATATAATATAATATAATATAATATAATATAATATAATATAATATAATATAATATAATATAATATAGTATAATATAATATTATATAATATAATATAATATAATATAATATAATATAATATAATATAATATAATATAATATAATATAATATAATAAATATAATATAAATAATATAATATAATGTAATATAATATAATATGATATGATATGATAAAATATAATATAAACAATATGATATGATATAATATGATATAATATATGATATAATATAATATCATATTTTAGAAATAACTTTCAATTTGTTGTGGTTTACTCGGTAAAAACAAGATTTTGGAAGTGGCAATTCTATAATAAATTGGTTCGAAATTTATGAGAATTGCCACTTCCAAAATCTTGTTTTTACCGAGTAAACCACAACAAATTGAAAGTTATTTCTTATATTTACAATATTATTGTTTGACATTTCTGCTAAGAATTTGCACGAGGTCAATTATGTTAGTATTACAAAATACTGTTTTTCATTTTTTATTCGCTGGTTTTGTCAGTGAACGGAACAGCACCATTCATTCATTCAGAGTGTTTAGCTCCGCCTACTTTGACGTCACACATAAACCAACCACAAAGCAGTGCTGAAACTTCAAAAGCAAGGTTTTATTAAAACTTATAATTGTTTTTTATTAAAAACATTTTTATAATATCGCATTTTCAACGTTAAAATCCGGGATTTTTTTTATTTTTATCAGCATTGCTAAAAATTAATTTGTTAATTTTTGTAAAAAGAAAAGGGAACTCCCGAATTGACTTTTCACTTTATATGTATTCTTGCGCGACTTGACAAGAGGTTGACAGGTGATGCTAGTTTACTGAAATGTAAATATAATTCGTGTCAAACAGTTTATATAACAAAAAAATCAGCAATTGTAAATATGATATGATATGATATGATATGATATGATATGATATGATATGATATGATATGATCTGATCTGATCTGATCTGATCTGATGTGATGTGATGTGATGTGATGTGATGTGATGTGATGTGATGTAATGTAATGTAATGTAATGTAATGTAATGTAATGTAATGTAATATAATATAATATAATACAATACAATACAATACAATACAATACAATACAATACAATACAATACAATACAATATAATATAATATAATATAATATAATGTAATATAATATAATAAATATAATATGATATATTGTACTATACAAAATTTTTTTATCATTCTTTTGTATAATATTTCATTTTTAATCTCTCTCTGTCTTTTTCTCTGTCTCTTGTTTGTTAAACAACTAATACATGAATAAAAAAAATGCGGGATTTAATTTACAAACTATCTGATTCAAAACTTTCAATGCAAAAACTTTTTTCTTTAATGATTACTGAAAAATATTTCAATCAAAATATAGAATATTTTAAAAATATGTATTATATAAAAAACAATTAGACTTTTATAAACTTATACGGCAGTCATTGGTAATATAGATACAAAAGCTATAGAACTACAATTAAAACAATCGTATGACTTATACACAAATTCATATCATAATGCAGTTTACAAGCTAATATTCGAATTCACATACTACACCATTTACAGATGTTATTAGTGAGAATGAGCTTTAACCTGTAGCCAGTTAATAAAAAATAAACACTTCATTAAAATTTGTTTAAGTTTTGGGAACTAGAAAACGCATCATTACTACAAGCAAAACGCGTCCTCCTGATTTTTTTTATGCCTTTTCATTTTGAAGCTTCACCATTCCTGATTATTGATTTTACAGACATAAAATACAATGTAGAGAAAAACACAATTGCAGCAAAAAGCAAAATTAATTTTTTGCAAATATCTTGATATCTTTAAACTGAGTTGACATAAAACATCAAAATATAAATAATAATAATACAATTAAATGATTTTATTTCAATACAAAATTTCAGATTGTGCATATTCAAAAACCACTTGTTTACATCTTCAACTACCATCATTTCCAGTGTTGAAAAACAAATTAAGTTGCGTTTGTCCTCTAGATAACGTATTCCTTACTGCTAAAAATAGTTCATGTGGTAAGTATAAGAAATTTTAAGTACTAATTGTAATGAAATTAGATGATGCAGTAATTTAGTAAAATATAATAGTTCCGTTCAATGATCGTATATTAATATTGTAATGAAGAAAACGCATACTGA
This sequence comes from Tegillarca granosa, assembly GCA_029721355.1. Classification (NCBI taxonomy): domain Eukaryota; kingdom Metazoa; phylum Mollusca; class Bivalvia; order Arcoida; family Arcidae; genus Tegillarca; species Tegillarca granosa. The sequence continues at coordinate 37,252,172 of CM056601.1, read as the reverse complement.
GATTGCTGATTATGAACCTCAATTGATGAACATTGGATTTCATAACAAAATGACATCCAGTGGTGCTTTTCTGAAAATAGTGATCCGATTATCTGTATTTGATAATTATGACAACAAAAAAGTAAACAAATTCATTTGATGTTTATTTTATGTATTTTCGACTTTTTTCAATAGGATTTGTGCTTTTTTAATCTATTTTACCCTTTAGTTAAGGTTTTAATATATATCATTTTATTCGCGATTTCATTTATGTGCAAGCATGTCTCTGATGTATTTTGTTTCCTTTTTCGTCACAATAATTCATTGTTGCTTTTTATATATTTAATTTCAGATATAAGCATATGTTCCCAAGAGAATGGAAAGTGTTCACAACAATGTAATGATTTGGATTACTATCCATATGTGTATTGCTCATGCCATAAGGGATTTTATTTGTCGGTGGATAAAAAAACATGCATTAATGAAACAGGTTAAAAAAGAAAACTATCATTTCAATTATGACAACAATGCAAAATGTAATCGAAATAAAGTTCATTAATGCAAAATCAAATGTTCACGGGGGTAGCTTGCAATAAAATTTAAATTAAAGGTAGCTACAAGGAAAATCTAAAAACCATGTCCGATTATTGAAAAATTGTTAACCAAATTGTTAAATGCTGTTTATCATTCTTCATGCGAAGTTTATATATACAGTAAAACTTTGTTGCGACTTCGGCTAAATATTTAAACCACCTAGGTGTTCGAGCAATCAAAGATCGAGCCACGATCGGCGATTCTGTTTCTCATCATTATCGATGGACATAAATTTTTACATTGTGTAAATGTAGTTAAAGGTCAAATAATAAAATGCCGAATTAAAATTGCAATATTCATATCGAACAATTAAAAAATTTATAGGAAATAAACGGTAGAAACGTGCCTATTAAAAACACATGAATAATTTTTCATTATGGTATCTCAATAATGTTTTCAAACTTAAATGTTGACCTTGGATCTGTCCTATGATGTTTTGTGGGTACGGGGCTAGAACATGGTACTTTATTTTAATTTCAACAAGCGAGGGTACAAAATAGAAACTTACTTTATTCTAATAACAACACAAAGCAGAGTTATTACCGGTCAGTTTAATAACAGGAAATAACGATAATACATATTACTCTACATACTCCAGTGACATGTAAATTACAAAACCTATGTGCAATCGGATAGAGTGGACGAGTGGGTGTTGTACCCACCAAACACTTCTGTGTGTCGTAATCGTACTAAGAGATTATAGAACTATGCATATCGAACACTGTCTCATTAGGTAAACTAATTATCTGGAGTTGCACTCATCATTTCAAGTAACTGTCTAGATTAATTGTTTCGTTCAACTCTATTACTTTTGATCAAATCTGTAATATAGCTACAGCTTGTGTTTTGTTTGCAATGACATGTGTTCACATGTTGTTGTGACAAAAATATATTCGATCGAAAGAAGTTGAATTTTCACTTATTTTTATACGTTTGAAAAATATTTATTGTTCTAGCGTGCGAGGTATTCGAGTTAATGAACTTTGAGCCATCGAGGTTAATACATAAGATATTATGTAAAATTGGTCGGAACGATATTCAAAGTAACGACGTTTGAGGTTTGAAGTTTTACTGTAATTATTAGAGTTTTTGACTTTTAATCTGTAAAACGTGAATTAAATTTATTTTTGATGCCCCTTTTTTCAATTATTGATTATCTATTATTTTTTTTCAAGACAAATTTGTTGATGTGTTATCTTTCTTTAATATTAACAGATATTCAGACATTTGTTTTGCTAAGTGGTGGATTGTTTGTAGAATTATTTTTTCCCAAAGGAAAATTCGAAAATAGACAGAGAATTATTATTGAAGATTTTAGCACGTATGGCAATGGTGGAATAGAATTTGATCCAAAAGAATTAAAGATCTACTGGGTACAAATTGCAGTTTTTGCAATAAGACGTGCTAATTTAAATGGAACAGGCAAGTCAAATAGATTTTCAACATCGAAGAAATTGTTATATCGTTCTTATCTCTTTAATACATAGTTTTGAACACTAGCTCAAAAACTATTTAAATCATATATACCATAGTATATATATATATATATATATATATAATATATATATATATATATATATATATATATATATATATATATATATAATGATATTGTAGATGAAAATTTTTCAAGCACTCTGCTGTATATATAACCATTCTAGTTGTGAAAATGCGAGTATATTAAAACTTGTATGATAGTTTGAAAATATAACTGATATTACTTTTAAATATACATCTCATTTTATATAATATTTCTAGGGGTAGAAGATATTTTCCAAGGTACATCGAAAGAGCTACGGGCTTTAACTCTTGATGTTTTTCAAAGACGTTTGTTGTTTTCTTCTCCTTCAAATTGCTCAATAGAATCAGTTGGTTTAGAAAACAAATCCTTAAAAACAGAATACCAATTATCACATATTTATTTTCCAAGCTTCATTACCCTAGACACATTCAATGGGTAAGTAGTTAATAAAAAATAGAAAAAAAGCAACAATAGAGAACACAACACCCACCAAAACAAGAAAAACAATATTATCAACAACGCCAACAAAAACAACAACAAAAATTATAACAACAACAACAACAACAACAACAACAACTACAACAATAATAATAATAATAATAATAATAATTATTATTATTATTATAAAATAACAGAATAGAAACAAAAAAATAATGGTTATAATAAAAAAAATAAAATGCAGACAATGCAAATAATCTATAAAGACAATACCGCAAAAACACTTAAAACGAAAAACTTATCACATAAATATGTAATGTTCGCAGTAAAAATAATAGAATCTAGCATCTTAAAATTTTTTAATGAGGATATATCCGCTGATGTATTTATAGAGAATTAAAAAATAATGCATTTTATGGACGATGATAGCAATCAGAAAATTAGTTAATAAGTTTTTTCTTATTCAGAGTAAAGTAGTGAAAATAGAATGGGTTAAAATTTTGTGTTATGATTTGCATTTGTAGCATTAGTAATCGGAAAATGTATCTTACAATTTAGATGTTCTTGTAATATTTTATTAATTGTTTTAATACTTTGAAGTTATATAATATAATATTTTGTCTCAGGCATATAGATGACGACACATCGTAAAAATGTCCTGAGTAAGACCGAAAAGACACAACAGGATTTTTCTTGTCTTGTATTTCACAATTATTGAAATAAATGGAGTTACATTTAAGTGTTTAAATTAATGTTTTGTAATAAACATTTATTCTTTAAGGTCTAGTTTCTCATCCTGAGCAAATTTTACCATGTTTAAATATACATTTAAAATCTTCCATTAATAATATGTTTTGTTTTTAATAATAAAAAAAATTATTATAATAAAAATAATATTAATATGTCATAATCCACAGTCATAAACAATTATTCATATCACCAGAAACCTGAACATTCCCTAGAACATCAATAACACATCCAATGTGTACAATGACGTTACATTTAATCGTATTCTGTCCCCATGTTTTTGTGTTTTGTTTTTGGTATTGTGACCTAGTCTACCGCGTTATAAAAACATACAGTAATATATAACAAATACCTGCTAAATTTTGATGTGCAAGATATGCACATTTCGGAAAATCATTCCTCATCAGTAATGTAATTTTAAAATATTCCTTATTGCCCTAAAATGACACCGAGACTTTTAGCAACATAATGTAATGTTTAATGCAGTAACTATAACTAGAAATTGTAAAACATTAAAGATAATTTAAATCCAGTGCATGGTTTCAGATGATCAAATGATAATTTAACCAATAGTGATGAGGGTTCAAAGGTTTATTTTGTACAGTATGACTTTGATTAATCATAGTGAATGGAACTTCGACGGCTACTTGACCGATTCTTTTGATTAACATGTCACCTTCTAATTTATTCATCTTACTCGTAAAATAATCAGTTTTATGAATATTTGTAATACGATAGCTTCATGTCTAAAGATTGTTTCGAATTATTAAACATTAAAATTTATTATATATTGCATTTTTTTAATCTAAATAGAAAACCAGCAATGTCGTAAAATATTTCAATTTGTCCATGGTATTCTAGATATCGAAGTTCTATTTTAAAAACTAATTATGCCATCGGCACATTTTGTAATATAAGCATATTTTTATAAATCCATGTCGTCAGATCAGTACTTGAAAACAAGAACTGAATGATCTTTCTTAGGGCAATTATTCAAAATGAGTCGCAGGAACTTTGAAAGGATCCCTGAGAACACCAATGCCCTGAAGTGAAGAAAATAAAAACCTTGCATATTACCCGTAGCGCACTGCAAACATGTTTGTTTTCTGCCACTTACCCGTAGCTGTTGACGTATTGATATCACAGTACATAAAAAAGTCAAATAATATAGATGGTAAAATAACTGATAATTGGGTAAACTTTCTAACATTAGAGCACTAATCTCATTTGGATTTATATAATTTTTTAACTTTAGATTCATTATTTTTAACTGTTTGGCTTATGTTTTTTTCTATCAAATTTTTCGGACTTAGTGTCACTGATGAGGAATGATTTTCCGAATTGTGCACATCTGGCACATCGAATTTTTACTGGTATTTATGTTATATATTTTCAACATAGAAATGTTGTTTCAAATGTTAAAAACAAATGTTAAATAATTTTTGACAACATTTAGGTAATGTTTAATCCAGTAACTATAACAAGAATTGTAAATCATTAAAGATAATTTAAATCCAGTGCATGGTTTCAGATGTTCAAATGATAATTTAACCAATAGTGATGAGGGTTCAAAGGTTTATTTTGTACAGCATGACTTTGATTACTCATAGTGAATGGAACTTCGACGGTTACTTAGAGTTATCCGATTGTTTGAGGTTTTTAAAATGAAAGATATATATAGGAAAGTATGATTTTATCTCCTTGAGGAAAACCTGTTAAATTTATGTGCCATCTGTGCTCATTTCGGAAAAATCATTCATCATCGGTGTCACTAGCGGCCGAAAAGTTTGATAGATAAAATCATTATTGAGAAATTTTAAAATTAATGAATCCAAAGTTCCAAATTATATGAATCTAAATCCTAAGCTAAGGAATGCTTTGCATGCTGGAAAACACCTTAAAATAAATTTCAAACATTTAGACGTCTTAAAATTTTGCTTATTGGTATATTTTCTGACAAAACATAAAACTGCCTACTGAGTTAAGTATACCCTCGGGGAGTTTTTCTCAACCAGCAGCGGTACACGCTTTGGGGGTAGAAATATATAACCCAAATACCTGTTAAATTTTGATGTGCCATATGTGCACATTTCGGAAAAATCATTCCTTATCAGTGCCAGGAGGCCGAAAACTTCGATAGATTGTAACTAAGAAATAAACTGTAAGGCTAAATACAATTGGCGCTATTTTTATATAAGAAAAAAATTCTGTCAGTAATACTGATTCAACAAATGAGAACCACAATTGAAGCATGTACATTTTTTTCAACAGGAGCTGCGACAAATAAAGAGTAAAACGTTAAAGATCATTGTTAGAAGTTAAATGTTTTTGAGAATTATATTTATGATGCTTCTGTTTTCCTTTAACTACAAAAAGCTCAACTTGCTTCAAGAAATAAAACGACAACACAAAACATAGTCTGTGGCAGCCTAAAGACAAGCACCATTTAATATACAGTCTACGTGAAAATTTATTTTATCCAAATTTGTATATGAATTATACCTGGGAAACTTAGATAACTACTTCCTGTTATAACTTAATATTAGAGATGACAGCTGTTAATCACTACTTTATATACTTATTTATCAACCAAAATTTAAGTCAATATAAATTACCCCGGAAAGCTTAAATCAAAACTAATCACGAACAAAATGTATAACTTCACACTTTAATAAGTATTTTATATTTATAATGTTAGCCTTAGCTAAATATTAAACTGTTTACGATCAGAGTACAGGCTTACTTCACAATGGATATTACCAATGCAGTATACTCCATCAAACTGTACCCCACCAATTAATAAAGAACCAAACAACAATGTAATGCAAAACCTATTATTGTATAAAGGTCGTTGTACTCCTCAACGCATAACAGTATTTAAATCGGTACCTTTAATTGCTCCAATTAATGACGTAAGCGTTTTCACTGATAAAGAGTACTATTCATCACTCTAATCGAATTTCATATCATATCATTAGTTGATTATCCCTTTTGACCGATTCTTTTGATTAACATGTCACCTTCTAATTTATTCATCTTACTCGTAAAATAATCAGTTTTATGAATTTTTGAAAAACGATAGCTTCATGTCTAAAGATTGTTTCGAATTATTAAATATTAAAATTTATTATATATTGCATTTTTTTTTAATCTAAATACAAAACCAGCAATGTCGTAAAATATTTCAATTTGTCCATGGTATTCTAGATATCGAAGTTCTATTTTAAAAACTTATTATGCCATCGGCACATTTTGTAATATAAGCATATTTTGATAAATCCATGTCGTCAGACCAGTACTTGAAAACAAGAACTGAATGATCTTTCTTAGGGCAATTATTCAAAATGAGTCGCAGAAACTTTGAAAGGATCCCTGAAAACACCAATGCCCTGAATTGAAGAAAATAAAAACCTTGCATATTACCCGTAGTGCACTGCAAACATGTTTGTTTTCTGCCACTTACCCGTAGCTGTTGACGTATTGATATCACAGTACATAAAAAGTCAAATAATATAGATGGTAAGATAACTGATAATCGGGTAAACTTTCTAACATTAGAGCACTAATCTCATTTGGATTTATATAATTTTTTAGCTTTAGATTCATTATTTTTAACTGTTTGGCTTATGTTTTTTATCTATCAAATTTTTCGGTCTTAGTGTCACTGATGAGGAATGAATTTCCAAAATATGAACATCTGGCACATCGAATTTTAACTGGTAAGAGATGTGGTTTGGGTGCATTAGAAGGGACATTTCCCGAGAGAATATCACTGATATGTCTCTTTTGTGTTGCAGAACAGTCTCTTATGTAGCTGTGGACTTAGGTCTCATTTTAGGCCTGACTTGGGCATATTGTGGCGCAATTAAAATCTAATATCACTCATCATAAATATGGCCATGGGTCTCGAGCGATGTGTAGTGTTTACCTTATTTCATTTAGAATATTTATATATTTTTTGCATGAATTTGGAAAACATGCGTTTAGAAATAAGTTTAAGTGTGTACAAAAATGTTGACATTTAATTTTAAAGTGGTCTAAAAAGGAGATTCTTTGCATCTAGATTACAGAGAGACAAAAATATTTCATAAACACAGTCTTGAATATTTTTGAGAATAATTGTTTGCAAAATTTTAATTAAAAAATTAAAATATTTTAATGTTTTTATGTGGAATCATTGCCAATCTCGAAGAAATTCGTATTTGTTTACAAACTATTAATAACTTCTATTAATAGAAGTCGGAGATAGCTGATCCCCGAAACTGGCCGGAAGTAGTTCAAGTAGAAAACATCAATTTTGGTAAAACGAAAACGTAATTTGACAGAAAACGAGGAATGGAATTTCTCTAAAGCATGTGACATTGTGACAGTTTGTAATTATATCATCATGTATGGACAATTTTTTAATTTATATATTTTACATACAAGATATTTGACTCGGCACCCGTGACAAATGATAAAGGTACCACTACTCATCAAAATTCAAAATCTTATTGCGAGATTGGTTTGAAATGATTTAATGGGGATTTTCATTCTAGTTAAGAATATTTCATTAATATTCGGACACCACCAGCTACAGGAGAAATTGAAGGATTTTTTATCTTTGCATTGCGCTTAGGGAAACGTACGTGGAAAAGTTTTACCGTACCACGCCTGCTGTGCTACAGGAGAACGGTTTTTATTGTCTACTCGGGATGACACGGTGACTTTCATTTCTAAATTTAAATTGCTAGGCAAAAGGACAGTCTCTACCAATTTTAAAGTCTCGGTCAAACCCGGCCTGGTTTCGAGCCCCGACCTCCCACATACACAGAGAACACTTTTCTAACTGAGCTACCAAAGTGGTTTTTCATCAAGATTGTTATTCAAGTCAATTATCTGAGTAAAAGTAATATATACTTACAAAAACTTTTCTATTAACACATTTAATGGATTTTGTTATCGGTACTTAAAATTAATAAGTAAAGGTAAAATTATAAAAATTTGATTTCGAAGAATACACGAGACAAAGTATGTACAATACTTAGGACCAGCATTTCAGATAGTCAAGCGCCCTCGTGAACAAACAGGTGAAAGCTGCGATATTAACTATTCAAATTTTGAGGGTTACGTGAATGATGTATAATACAAATAACAAAAGCGCAAATTTTATCTGCTGTCTTAGGGTATAGGGTAAATAAGGTTCCTCTGATGAAGACTCTGTATTAGAGATCTTGATTATATATATATATATATATATATATATATATATATATATATATATATATATATATATATATATATATATATATATATATATATGTGTGTGTGTGTGTGTGTGTGTGTGTGTGTGTGTGTGTTATTTGAAGTAGATTTTTACTGGTAAAATTTGTGAAAAGTAGCAAGATTTACCAATTAATTAAGGTCACATTTTTTTTAAATTCCAAACTCTCCATCCTACCTATTTCTTTTATTCTACCTTCAGTTGAGGAAATCACGCGATTAGTAAGTCAAAATAAAAAAGTCAAAATTTAATACTTAGTATGATTCCTTTATATTATCAGGACACTTGTCAAAAACTACGTTATTAGCGTGTATTGTGGTGTATTTTGGTACCGACTATCACGGTGAGACCTGAAGTACTTTTTTAAATACGAGCTGCTTTCAAAAAAGTAAAATAAGTCAGGTTTTTTCCACTGATTTTATCATATTCCTATTTTTGTTTTAGGTTTTAGTACATTTTGTCTCTTTAATTCATGCCGCTTTACTTATCTTCCATTTTCTAAGGTGATATTACTTAAATATCATCATCACATCAGTTAATTTTGTCATACGTTATTTAGAAAAAAAACACATTCACAGGAAGCAGATTTTTAGTCGATTGCTTGTTAATTGAATTAATTTCTACATTTTATCAATACCATTAGTTATTTATATTTCTTATCTTAATTTAAATGTTGTTTTCAGATTTATCTACTATCATCGTCAAAATAAATTAAACATAAAAGACACTGGAATTTTTAGAATTGATATTGAACATAATCACGAGGAACAGATTATTTTACACATTGAAGGTCCCGCATCGCTGCGAACATTTGCCGTTGACAACAAAGCAGGCATTATATACTGGATAAGCGGAAAATATAAAAGAAATATTCAAACTAATCAAATCCTAGGTACAAAAAGCAAAGTGTTGGTGTCAGAGGATCAACTGATTACATATACAAACTTGTTCTTATTTGGTAAGGAGAAAAAATATTTTTAACAAAGAAAGAAACTTATAGAAAATGATTTTAAAATTTTGTTTAATTATGAATATTGAAATTATAATTTAAACGGATCAGTAGAATGGCCAGCTTACAACTTGACTGAATTTTCATAAATTATATCGCGTGACATTTTCTTTAATTTTAGGTATGTTGTCGGAAACGGTCAGTCTCAAATTTTTGAGAAAACTTTTGGATGACATCATAATGAAATTGAAATGAAAAAATATTTGATACAAAAATAATATCTTTTTAATAAAACAAAGGAAAAAATTCTCCCTCAACCCAAGGTAAAAAATTAGAATCAGTATTTCTTGCATGTAGTCAATTTCAAAAATATAACGGGGTTCAAATCTTTAACATGCGACAGCTGAGAGTTTAAATCAAGGTCGATTTCTATCGAAAACTTTCAAATTAGAGGTACATCGTACTATTTCCTCACCTTGCACTTAGCATTAGATTGACAGCGTATACAGTAGAACTTCGATATATCAAATACCACGGTTAACTCGAAGTCATTATTTTGTCCCGAACGCTTTTCTTTATCAATTTTATTGGGAAAACTTCGATAACTCAAACTTCTATAATTCGAATAACCCCGATAACTCGATGTAAACATTAGGTGTTAAAAATATATTAAGATTATCTTCAAAAACTGGATTTTTTTCTTACGATGTGTGATCAAAGGTCGATTAAATAAAACGATTTCTCTAAGCTTACTTTAAACTAAACCAGTTTTACCCATGACTGGATTTAATTCTTTATAACTTATTATAAGTGCTTTATATGATTTTATTTACTATCTGTTCGTAATATTTAACGGATGAAATAATTAAGTACTGCTGAAAAACACGTTCGAATACATTGCGATTTTAAACTAAAAGAACAGATTTTGCATGCTTTTGCCGTCGATATCATTTCTTTAATACATTGTTTATTATTTTGTGTTTTGAATGTATTTAATTTTTTTCTCTGTTGCATTGTATTTGAGTAACAATTTAGCAACCAAAGTTTTCTCTAGTGGAAAGACATATTTATATGACGTCCTTGGACCTGGATAACTCGAACACCCCGATAACACCCCCGAAGTCCCCTACACTTCATGTAATACAAGTTCTACTGTACACAGGATCACCTGGTACCAGGGTAATGTGACATGGCAAGTGGTGTGCTTGTCTGTGGCAAATGGATACAAAGAGCTTGCATCTTAACAAAAACAAAAACTGGCCTGAAGGCAGACCGTTATAAATTCAGTCACATCTCTTGCAACCAACAACCAAATATATTCCTATATGACAAAGATAAAAATATTTTTTTATCCTTTTTCACTGCTATATACAACACAACAAAAAGTACTAATCTTGAAAATGGTATATATGTTTTTGACAATCACACATATAAAAAAAGCCATTCTTTAAAATACTATGAATCAAGTTAAGGTTGCTGCTTGAAGTACAAAGTACAAAGGTGCTTTACACTATACATTATTATCTCAGTTGTTTGTTATATATTTATATATTAATTCTGAGCAGGGGTGTGCGTGAACATGTATTTTCAGATATATATATATATATATATATATATATATATATATATATATATATATATATATATATATATATATATATATATATATATATTTATATTCTGTGGGCATGAGTAGTAAGAAAATTATCTGATAAAAATTTATTATTACAATTAAATCTGCAAGGAAAGTAAAATATGTCTTTTCACACTTGTTACAGTGTGTGTGTGTGTGTGTGTGTGTGTGTGTGTGTGTGTGTGTTTGTGTGTGTGTGAGTGCGTGTAGCATTCTTATGAACCATACAGGTAAATGACAAAGCTTATGTGCATTAAAAAACATCATTTTTGTATACAATACATGTAGTAACACCTCGTAGATTTTACTACTTTTCTGAAAAAAAGATATCAATTTCATCAAATGTTTATGATTCTAAAATCATTTTAGTTTGCAAACTTGAATTATAACAAGTTTCAAAGTCACCATGTAGGGTATATGCTTAATCCAACATTTGGATACTGCAGGTACTTCAGATTGCAAATGAACCTGAAAATAAGGTTAAAAAATACTCAAGTTTTTTATGGCAAAGTGATAACATGTTCACTTCTCTTACAGACTAAACAACTTGTAGATGCATAAACATAAAATTGTTTGAGTTGATAATAATGACTTATAATGTGTATGTCAAAATTCTGCTTTAATTTCATCCGTCACTCCCTTATTATCAGTGGTGACACATGGAACATGAAAACATGACACAACTGTGCGGATACTAATTTAGTGAAGTCTATCTGTGGCTCTATGCTTACTTCTTTCAATCGGATTTGATTAAAAAAAACAAAAACAAAGAAAAAATATTTAAAAAATTGAAAATTAAAAAAACAAGCAAGTGTTGGTCTTTTACATTCTTTAGGATCTTTAAATGTAGTAATGGAATCAGTTAATCTCTCTGCACCACTGATATTACAAGTTGCATCAGTCTAAATCGGACTTTAAATCTAGTCACACTTTCAAGAAATACATCAGTGACATCACGGTGACTACAAGGGCCAGAGGCCGATCTCGGTGTTTATTACTGCAGTTTGATTTTCGTTGCATTTTTTCTGTATGAAACAAATATCAATACAAAACTTAGCAAAATCTATTTCAAACAAGGAATTTAAATGTTTAAAACAGTAATATTTCAGTAATAAAAGTGTATATTCAACAATCACTACGATGTTTTGATTGTTTTGTTTTGTTTTTAAAAATTCTGAAGCGATACAAATTTGTAACATGAATCAAATTAAAATGATATATCAATTTTACTATTTCAGATGACTTCTTATACATAACGGGAACCAGTGGCGAATTTGGTAAAATCCATGTCGCAGGTGACACAGGAAAATTGTTTCCAAAGGGAAGAAATCAGATAAATCTGATAGCTAAAGGATCTTTGATGATAAAAAAAGGTGAAAACGTGTTTTGAATAATATCACACACACACACACACACACACACACACACACACACACACACACACACATATATATATATATATATATATATATATATATATAAACGCATAAGGTATTCAATTTAAGTCATCCTCTTCGTTTAAATTGCAAATTGATTTATATATTCAAGACTTAATATTAATATACTGGTAGTTTTAATTCAATTTGTCAAGCGACCAAAGAAGGGTAACACGGCCAACGATTCTTACAATATTGAAATATTTCATTTCAAGTGGGACTTTAAAAGTGTTAAAGATAATATTAGTTTTATAATGGAAAAGGTCAAGATAATAAATTCGGTAGAAGTTTTATTTATTTTACATTACTATGTCCGTATTTTTTTATTCTGATGTTTTTTAATTATTTAAAAGTTTAGAAAAACTTAAAGACAAAGGTATTAATGTTTTAAGTTCTGTAGTTCATATCAATAGAGTCAAGTTAATGTGCAAAGATAAGCTTGCATTTGCGATATCATTTTGTTGAAATGTAAATGATATATAAAGATTTTTAGTAAAAACCCTCTAAATTTTTTCTAAACCTACACAATTTTAAAGGTGTAACAGTTTTTTTTAAATCAGTTAAAACTTTATACAATATTAAAGTTACTTTTAATGTCAATCAAGTTTTATTGTTGACCAATGCTGTCAAAAAAGTTTATTTATGAATACCAAAAGAGCACTTAAACACCAACATATAAGTTCATCTTAAATTTACAATCCATAATCAAAACTTTGAAAAGTTGCTTCTAAACTTAAACATGTGATCTTTCACGGGTGCTTCGGGAAGAGAAACTGTCTTCTGTCTAGCTGTTTATATCATGAAATGAACATGGGGTTATGGGAAATCAAACATATTCAGTATATATTTTTAATACAGTGACTTTATATTTATTAAAAATATTGTGGCGATTGCCATTAAACTTTTTAAGTCTCTTGATTCACCTAAGCTTGCTTTATTCTGAAACAATTTCATTGTCAAAATTTGTGCAAAAATCACTGATAACGATTTAGTAGTACATATCCATATTTAGATTATAATAATAGTAACGCCTGTATTAATGAATGCCCTGATACATTCTTATCTTTTATTTCGATACAGATGTAAAAAATATAACTTGTATTGGAATATCAAAATGTTTAGATGCCAGTTTGGAATGGGTTTGTTTATCCCCTCAACAGATATGTGATGGAGTGGACCAGTGTTATGAAAGTTATGATGAGATGCATTGCGAATATAGAGAACATGAAAATAGATATACCAGTATTGTTCTATCCTGCCAGAAAAGTATACATAAACAGTATCATTACGATGTAAGGGATATGATATTTGTGGATTGGGAAACACATATTTTTTCACGATTCGTCGATTTTAAAGAATTAGCAAATTTCAAATGTAGTGTAGAATATGAAATTTTCAATCCAGTAGAATCATTTCAGCAAAACTTTAAACTTTCGTCTTTTAACTTTTATCACAGATTGAGACAGATAATAAAATCAAATGTATTACGTGGACGTCACCAATATATAAGAAAATTAATTTTATCAGGTAAAGGTATCTCACAAACCTTGTCTAAAAACACATTCCTTAATTTTCGAGATCTTCAAATTCTTGAATTAAGTGACATTATGCAACAAGTACTTAAAAATAAAATCTTTAAAAATCTATCAGAATTAAAAATACTTGGAATACGTTTGCATTCGTTGATACAGATAGAAGCTGGAGCTTTTATTGGGATTCAAAGATGTCAGAATCTTACCATATCTGGGTCACAAATAAAAGACCTAGATTCGAAATTGTTTTACAATCTAACAAAAGTTGTTAATTTAGATTTATCACATAACAAAATAAATGTATTAGAAAATGATTTATTTTCAAGTATGACTTCACTCCAGGTTTTAGATACTCGTGGGAATGATATCTACATATTAGGAAGAATATTTGAGAACAATATCAATCTAAAGCTGATATATGGTGACACTTTTGCATTATGCTGTGTAAAACCACGACAGATGTCAGATGATCGTTGCATCACTCCTAAATTTGACCTCTCAAATTGTGAGAATTTAATTGAAAACAATATTCTCCGTGTCTCTCTTTGGGTTATTGGTATAGTGGCTGTATTCGGAAATATGTCGGTTTTAATATATAGAATAAAAGATAAAAGAGGGCTGTATCAGGATACATTTTCAGTTCTGGTTGGAAATTTAACTGTCGCTGACACTTTGATAAGTGTTTATCTCATATCAATAGGAATTATTGATGTAGAATTTCGAGGTGAATATATCTGGCGGGAATACAAATGGCGAAATAGCAAACTGTGTTCAGTACTTGGTATTATATCAGTTTTATCATCAGAAGTGTCCGTATTAACAATATCTTTTATTACAATTGCACGATATTTAGCAGTGAAATTCCCGTTTAAAGAGCATAGAATAACTAGAAAAGATGCTGTGTCTGGAAGCGTTATTATTTGGATGATTTCGTTTTTTATAGCTTTGATTCCGTATTTTATGTTTGAAAAGTACTATTCTGCTTCTGGTGTATGCGTGTCTCTTCCGCTAAGGAAAGACAAAACAGACGGCTGGATTTATTCTTTTTTGATCTTCGTTATTTTCAATTTTCTTATATTTCTCTTCATTGCAATCGCACAGATTCCAATTGTATACCATGTGAAAAAAATATCGTCTATTGTGGAAGGATCAGGAAAAATGAAACACATTGATGTAGCTAAGAGACTTTCCTTAGTAGTAGCAACAGATTGTTTTTGTTGGATTCCTATCGGAACAATGGGTATATCTTTTCATCGAATATCTATTTAATTTTTTTATCAGTTTAACAAGAACTTAATAATGTTATAATCGCTGGCACATGTCTCGATATGGCAATCTAAATTTACAGAAATGCACAAGTTGACCTCAACTAACTAAACTTTACTTTAATATTTAGTTTCTGTTTCGTCATATAACTCTTTTATATGCAATTGTTGAAAATACAAATTTTTAACGACACCTTTAAATAATTTTTTTTCGAAAAGAAAAAAATAAAATAATTAACTGTGATATCTAGTTTTTAATACAATAAATGCATACAGCTACGTAGGGCAATTTGGCTAAAAGATAGATTCTTATTGGGGTCAAATAATTATAAAATTTGCTTTTTACGGACACTTGAGGAAATAATCACTGATATTATATCATTTTACTGTATTCATTTTACAACAAATGTTTCAATTAATTTGAAACTTTACAGATTGCAGAAATCTTAATTATATATAAACATATAATTCTTTATATTTTTTCCAATTGAAGACATATATTGAGGGGAAAATATTATAAAAAAATTCTATGTTTAAAGGACGCGAGGGTAATATCCGATTTTAAAATGATAATAATAATTATAACAGTTATAACAGTTGTAATGATCCATATATATTTGTATAGTACATTTACCAATTAGACGCACTTTTGGCTGCAAATGTCTTAAAATCAGAACCATCATATTTTTACCTAATGTTTGTTTAAATGTTATTTAGTATCTCTATATGTTTAGTTACCGGTAATAACAATTTTTAGAATTTTTTCCAAGTCATTATTCTGTTTATTCGTAACTATCAATGTGTTTTTATGTTTTTCTTGGTTGCCGCCTTAGTTTGGGTTTTTGCAAACATGTTTTTTTATATTTTCCATTGAAACTAATTTAGGTTTAATGGCTATATTTGGATACGATATGAAAAGGACAATTTATGCTTGGACAGTGGTGTTTGTTCTCCCAGTGAATTCGGCAATTAACCCATTTTTATACACCTTCATAGATTTACAGGTTTGTTAAAACAATTATTTGTTTTATTGAACAGCTGAAATGTGTCTCAAAGATTGAGTCAAAACGTTGTTTTTATGTTATCACAATCATTTTTGAAAAAAAAGAGGAATATGAGATTGGTAGCAATCTTCATTATCGTTAAAATATATTAACTATAAAAAATATTATTTTTGAAAAATTGTTGTCTTATTCACATCAATGCACAGTAAAATGATAAAATATTTTTATTGATGCAAATTATATGCTTTAAATTTAGTAAAAATTGCTAATATTTTGGCTTACGGTACAAAACATAACACAATGGATCAGTGAAAGTAACTTATATAAAAGAACACACCATGTGTATTTTATTTTTATGGACATATAATTACTTTTATTATAATAAGATTTTATTAAACTATTTAGGTGCTGAAAAAGATGAAAAAGTTGATGAAAAAAAAAATAAAAAGTACGTTACTGATATAAATCATTTTGTTATAGTAACCAAACACATTGAAAGGCGACAACTACTATTAAATTTTTACTATTTCTAGTACGAAGTATATTTCCACATTTATTTCAAATATTCGTGCTATCATTTTTGTATGGCTAAGACAATAACTATTTTAACTATATACAAACTGTAGTTAAACAAATAAAGCAGGAAACATAAAGTAACACGAAATCTATAATACATTTGTTTCCCAAGAGAGAGAGAGAGAGAGAGAGAGAGAGAGAGAGAGAGAGAGAGAGAGAGAGAGATTCGTTTGAAAAACATTTCCAACATTTTAAATATGTATGTGCATCTATTTGAAAACGGAAATTCTTAATACAAATAAAATCCATAAAGTCAGCCTTAAAAATTCATAATTTAATAACACCAATACAATTTATAAGTTTATCCACGTTTCCTTCATCAAATGATATTATAAAAGTCAATGTTTTATTTCCTTTTTAAATATTTGTTGTCTACATGATAATATTGCTAAATACAATTGTTTCTGCATTTTTAAACGTGTACGATACGTTTCTTCTCGTTTTAGTATTGGTAATTTTAATTTGAGGAATATGTTTAACAATTTGAATTAGATTCATATTTATACCGTTATTGTTTTTGTTTAAAATACAGCTGCATAAGAAGTTTTCTTTATATTTGAATAATAACTAAATTGAACCACTTGTTTAAGCAAACTTAAAAGTGTTCTTTACACCACTTTTGATTGTTTTAGATATTTTCCTTACATATTTTTTCTGTTTTCTTCTATAACTCATTTTCTGATGATAATTGACACAATAAGCAATGAGTTTCAATATTGTTATGTTAAAGAAAGCATTTTTTGTATACTATGTCATAAAAGGATATACAAATGATGCATCAGTTCAGTCTCATATTGAAATAAAATTAGCTCCTGTAAGTGAGTCGCTCAATTTAGTTATAAAATGAGATAAAGAAAATTCGTAGATAGTTTTTGTGCGCCTTAACCAAAAATAATATATGAAAAAAAAAATATAAATAAATAAAAAATAAAAAGAAAATAAAAAGAAAAAGAAAATATTAAAATAAAGCCAGTATTTGAATAAGTTGTCATATAGCTGTCTAAGAATTTACTATTTCTTTCAGCTTTCCTAAAACTTAAGATAAAACAGATCATCTTACAATTAATATGTATTTTGTTTTAATTTTTCATGCTGAACTGATACAAGGGTGTCTGCTACAAGATTCCGTATCAGGTATATGCCTGATTCAAGGTCGCATGGATTAGATTGGGAACTTCTTTCACTCTGTTGTAATGACGTCATCAGATTGGAATCTCATGGAAAAAAGCTAGGGATTCCCCGGGATTCGTCTGTCAAACATAAACATAACTATTGCAATTTGAAATGAAATTAAATTTGTATATCCAAATATTCAGAAACAAAAAACAAAATTAAATTACATTGTATAATTTTTTTTCTTTATTTTATTTTATTTATCTTTACGCGACAATCTGAGACTTACATTGTCGTCTGCATGTCAAGACCACCCTCGGAAGTCGACGGGATTCTTTAAGACTACTACTGTTTTGTTTTGAAAAACATCAAAATTGAGGCAAATTTTAAGCTTGCAGCACTTGATTTTTTAGACGATGTAAATCTTGAAAATTTCATGAGTAATGAAGCGATAGAGGATTTTTTCAACGACGATAAAATACCACAATCCGAGGGCTAGAGATCAAATCCCCTGTTACATAAACACACTTCTTATACTATACCTTATTTGGGATAGAAAAAAGCAAATGACCAAAGCAAAGCAGTAAGTTGTGAAAAAAAAATGAATGTGAAAAGGCCAACCCGACTAGAGATTCAGTTTCAACTGCAGGTAACAAATCAAATAACAAAAACCCGGTTATATAAACATAAGCAAAAAAGGAAAAAGAAGTTTGTACCATGGAAAATAAAAATACTGCACGAAAAAAATTCAGTGATGAATGTGTTTAATAAATTTCTCAATAAAAGAAACGAGTCTCGCTCAGCAGAAAATTAAGACATGTATGAACTTTGCTAGATATATTGGTTCATTTTCACTTTCAATTAGAAAACCGGACGGGTTAGAATACGAGCCCTATACCCTTATCTCTTACCACAGGGGAGTTGATCACTATTTAAAAGAAAAAAGGTATCAATTTAGAATTACTGAAGACCGCGAGTTTGAAAGCTTCAGAGACATTTTATCAAATAAGAGGAAAAATTTAAAAGAACTGGGCAAGGGCAACAAACCAAACAGGGCAGAGCCATTGACTGAAAACGAGGAAAAAATATTACATGAAAAGGGCATTATTGGAATCCATGATCCCCAGACCTTATTAAATAAACTGTGGCTAAACAATACAAAATTATTTGGAATGCGGGGTGTGAAAGAAAACAATAAATTACGGTGGGGCAACATTAAGCTAAAATTGATGAAAATGGAAAACAGTATCTTGAACATACCGAAAAAATCACAAAACAAGAACAGGAGAAACGTTCACTCATCTCAGAGTATTTAACCCAAAAGCTTTTGAAACTCCTGATAATCCAAATTTTTGTCCCGTTATGACATACAAAGAATTCCAGAAAACAGACGTCCACCTCATAATCTCAAAGATGACTCCCCTTTTTACATACAAATATATCACAACAAGAAAAAAGATTCTGAATATTGGTTCAAAGATCAATCTTTAGGTGAAAACAAACTTTCCAAAATAATGAAAAACATGGCTCAACAGGCACCCATTCCCGAAAAAAGAAACAAACACGAGTGCCCGCAAGGAAACATGTATACGGCTTTTGCACGTTGGTATCACACCGTACTATCATGCAGTTGTCGGGTCATAAAAACATTCAAAATGTGAATAACTATTCTGTTGTATCTCATGAAATGCAGAACAAAATGTCGAACATTTTATGTATGGCGCCGGAAACATAAAACATAAAATATAAACAATCCACCACCTTTGATGTACATATCAAATGCTGTACAAAATTCCATGTCAAATTCATCAGTTGCAACTGCTTTCGCCGGGAACTTTAATATCAATGGTAACTGCACAATAAACTATATAAACTGTCACAATAATTATTCTGATTCCTAAAAGAACAATCACTCTCTCCAAAAAATCAAATTAAAAAAGACAGTAAGTGACACAGTCGCCCTTTCTAGTTACGTTCAATAAACTGACTTTGAAAAAATGCCGCTAACTAACATTTTCCTAAGTGTGACGTCATAGTTAATCCTTCCGTGTTAAAAATGCCTTAAATGATGTTGTTTTTATTCTTAATTTTCAATGAAAAAATTAGGGTTTTCGTTGATTTTGTGTTTTAGTAATTTTAAATATTGTAAGATAAAAATATCATTATCAGAGGCGCGTCGTGATATCGTCATGGGAACAAGACTCGAAACTGAATCAAATACCGTACATACATAAGATGTAAATAATATTTATTTATCCTAAGAGGTAATTATCGTACTATTTCAGATACAAAATTGACAAAAATTTTTTATTTTAACTTTCCGGAACATTCGTTGTAATTTGTATTTCATCTTTTTTATATATTATCAGCACTTTGGAAATTGACTGGGCTGATAGCATTTGCCAGTATTCTAATTTTGATAACTAAAACTTTAACTGATATAGTTGAATCAAAAGGTAAGTTCTTACATATAAATGTGCACATCTGGCAAATCTAAATTCAACTGGTATTTGTGTTATATATTTACTACCCCTGAGCGGATACTGCTGCTGGTGGAGTAAAACTCCCCGAGGGTATCCATAACTCAGTAGGCAGTACTTTGTGCTGTCAGAAAATGTACCATTTAACCAAATTTTCAGCTGCCTTAAAGTCTAAAATTTGTTTAAAGTAAGGTTTGTTCCCTCATGCAAAGCATTCCTTAGCTGGATTTGGATTTATAAAATTTTGGAACTTTAGATTCATAAATTTGCAACTGTTTGGCTTATATCTTTTATTATCAAACTTTTCGGTCTTAGTGTCACTGATGAGGAATGAATTTCCGAAATGTGCACATCTGGCACATCTAAATTCAACTGGTATTTGTGTTATATATTTACTACCCCTGAGCCGGTACTGCTGCTGGTGGAGTAAAACTCCCCGAGGGTATCCATAACTCAGTAGGCAGTACTTTGTGCTGTCAGAAAATGTACCATTTAACCAAATTTTCAGCTGCCTTATATTCTAAAATTTGTTTAAAACTAAGGTTTGTTTCCTCATGCAAAGCATTCCTTAGCTGGATTTGGATTTATAAAATTTTGGAACTTTAGATTCATAAATTTGCAACTGTTTGGCTAATTTTTTTTTTTATCAAACTTTTCGGTCTTAGTGTCACTGATGAGGAATGAATTTCCTGAAATGTGCACATCTGGTACATCTAAATTCAACTGGTATTTGTGTTATATATTTACCACCCCTGAGCCGGTACTGCTGCTGGTGGAGTAAAACTCCCCGAGGGTATCCATAACTCAGTAGGCAGTACTTTGTGCTGTCAGAAAATGTACCATTTAACCAAATTTTCAGCTGCCTTAAATTCTAAAATTTGTTTAAAACTAAGGTTTGTTCCCTCATGCAAAGCATTCCTTAGCTGGATTTGGATTTATAAAATTTTGGAACTTTAGATTCATAAATTTGCAACTGTTTGGCTTATGTTTTTTATTATCAAACTTTTCGGTCTTAGTGTCACTGATGAGGAATGAATTTCCGAAATGTGCACATCTGGCACATCTAAATTCAACTGGTATTTGTGTTATATATATACAGTGCAACATCCAGAAACTGGGTTCGTGTCGGACCGAGGAATTTTGTCCGGTTTTCAGAGGGGCCGGTATTAAGAAGGCATTATAAATCCGGTAGTCCGATCCGGGTCCGTATCTCATTCAATTTTATCAAACGGTGTATTGACAAAAATACGTTAATGTCATTACTTTTTCATCAGCATTGATCGTACGTGTAATTCTTATACTTAACGACTACCTTTGTATAAATCAAAAGGTTACATGCTGACAGAGTATTGAAAACAAGTATACAATATACAAACCAGATACATATTTGTTGCTTGTATTAGTAAGGCGAAGACAGTGCAGTTTCCGAATAAGAATTAAATAATTTATTTTTCAAAATATAGTTTTTTTGAATTGTATACGCTTTATATCAAATTTAACAATAATGGTATCCACATCAAAAGACGATCCGGCGCCGATTCGTTAATTACAAGTCGATCCGGTATTTCTAGGGACCGGTTACCGGATAGTGGTGACAGGTGCATTTTGATATTATAAAGTAATAAATGTTTATAAGTTTAAAAAGTATCTAATTAGCAAACAATATTTTAATTTATCTTAAAGGAGAAAAAAAGTTATATTTCATAGATATGAAAAATTTAGCAGGTATTTGTTATATATATATAACACAAATACCAGTTAAATAGTTAACAGAACGTTTTGATCTCCACAATAAGACAACCAATGACCTTTTTTATGTGAGGGCACTTCATGGGTAAAAATCTCGAAGTTAAGAATATATATATATATATATATATATATATATATATATATATATATATATATATATATATATATATATATATATATATATGCATATATATATATATATATATATGCATATATATATATATATATATATATATATATATATATATATCAAAATGATTAATTGCAATGCGAGCAATGAGGTATTCCTTCCAATTTCTTCAGTTTCAAACAACGTAAATGTATATTAGTATCTTGTTTCGTAGTCTTTATTTTAATGTGTGATCATTAACATTATGACTAGTTTTTTATACCGCCAGATAAACAAAATAAATAAATAATAAATAAATAAATAAATAAACCAGAAAATGTTACAAAAGAAAAGGCTGCAGGTTGTTGTAATTGATATAAGTTAAGACAATCCAAACTTTATTTAATTCGTATAACAGAATTGTTTATGCTTAAATGTTCTCTTAAATTAAAAATACATTTTATATTTTTAGATATCTTTCAAAACCAACAACAGTTACACCAGAAACTGCTCAAAAGACAACGAGGTAAAATATACGGAAAGCAATTAACCTTATTATAGTGAAAAAGAGTACAATTTAAATATCAAACAATAATCACTTGTAGTGATACCCAACAGGAAACCAAAAGTAAAGACAAATATACACGAATACAGAACTTTATGTAAAGCGTAATAAATTAAATTAAGAATTGATTGGTTTAATTGCTGAAATTTGATTGTTATGTGACAGTATATGAATCATAGATTTCAAATGCTACTTTATCTTTTTATTTAATCATATTAAGATAAATCAAACCTTTAACTCTATACTTTCTCATACTTAAAATAATTTTGACCTGGAATTGAAAATCAGAGTGTATCAAACGCTACTTATGAGATAAATATATATTTTTAAAATATTTCCTTTGCGAAATTAAAATAAATGATTTTATTCAGCGATTCAATTTTATTTTAAATGTTTAATTATACCAACGTATCGAAAATGCAGTTGTAAAGTGTTATTGTTGTATTACGTTTTAAATTAGAATTAAATTTCAATTAAACATTTTTAACATGAAGCAACTTCTTTAGAGAATTTAACACTGTTTTATTTTAGATGCAACAGAATTAAAGTTTCAGAAAACACAACTATATACGAAATTGAATAATTTAAAGAAAATGTTGCAAAATGGTAATAATCAAGATTTCTAACATTTCAATATGAAGAATTCCTTGATAAACATTCCGTCTATTGCTTCTTGCGATGTCCTTAAAAACATAAAAGAAGTCGTATTAATTATATTTAAGTAAAATAGATAAATAAAAATAAAAATAGACAACTTTGTACAATTATAAAAGACTGTAAATTGTATTGATAAATACTTTGCTTTATTGCTGGTTGAAATGGCCTTGAAGACTTAAATACCATTCTTTATTCATAGAATTAAAGTAAATATAAACTAATAAAATAATTAAACAAATAAATGAAAATAAATCAAAATAAATTTAAAAAATAATTTTGCGCATCATAAAACACTGAAATCGTAATACCAATATCAGTGACCAACACATAAATATAACTTCATTTTAAAAATAAATCAAACGTTATTTAAAACATATTTAACAACTTGGAGGAAATACTTGAAAATTTTGTCATATTACGGTTCCAATGCCATTATTGAATTTTATTTTATTTTATTTTAATTTTTATCTGATATTTTTGTACTTGTTATGTATCTTTAAGGCAATGATTGTTTTCGTTAATATATTGATACTATAATATGAACAATCGCGAGTATTTCGCCTACGATGAATACAATTCAACGAGTATTATTCATATCGATGAATAAGACCCGTGTAAGTAGTCCTGAATTATGTGAATTTAAACGCGTGACGTTAAAATGATGGGAGCTTAAATATATTTATTCATAAATTAACCAAGTGGTTTTGATTACACACGCAACTCGGCGAGTGTCGAGTTTAAATGACTCAAATTAAATGAAAGAAAATTTTTAAAAATTCTTAGAAAATATGTAAAAAATATCTATAAAAATATAAGTAATGAAATACGCTGAAGAATAATACTGGCCTATTAATAATTAACGGATTCGCCGTTTATTCAATTTGCGAAAGCTAGTATTATTTAACAGTGCTGGCATACGATTTCATTTCTTAGTTAAGAAACTAACTCTAATCAAACACACACTCATTTCGATGAAGAAAATAAACCTGAAAACTGGCTAAATCTGTTAAATGCTAAAACATCCACTAGGAAAGTAAGAACAAGTGAAACGAGAAAGTAAAACACTTCCTGTGTAACTTGCGTCACCATCAACGTGACAAAACAAATCTTTGTGTTGTCCGAAGTTGTACCATTTAGCAAAATTTTCAGCCGTCTTAAATTTAGAAATTTATTTAAAACCATTGTTGAGGAATGATTTTCCGAAATGTGCACATCTGGCACATCACAAATTAACTGGTATTTGTGATATATATTTTCTACCCCTGAGCGGGTACCGCTGCTGGTTGATTAAAACTCCCCGAGGGCAACTATAACTCAGTAGGCAGCACTTTGTGCTGTCAGAAATTGTACCATTTAGCAAAATTTTGAGCCGTCTTAAATTTAGAAATTTATTAAAAACAAAACAAACATACCAGTCATTGTCCATATCACAATGTCAGAAATTGTACCATTTAGCAAAATTTTGAGCCGTTTTAAATTTAGAAATTTATTAAAAACAAAACAAACATACCAGTCATTGTCCATATCACAATCCCTAAAACAAAGTTAAAACTTTGCAAACTGGCAAAATATGTTATACACTTGAACTTCCATCAAGGAAGTGAGGCCGGGTGTTCCGGAAGGGTAAGAACCTTCTGTCTAGCTAGCTGCACCCGTCACGTGCAAGTCAATTTTGAGAATGAAAGAAACTAAGGTTTGCTCCTCATTCACAGCATTCCTTAGCGTGATTCGGATTTATATAATTTTGGAACTTTAGATTCATTAATTTTCAACTGTTTGGCTTATGTTTTTTATCTTTCAAACTTTTCGGCCTTAGTGTCACTGATGAGGAATGAATTTCCGAAATGTGCACATCTGGCTCATCAAAATTTTACTGGTATTTGTGTTATATATTAATCGGAACACGGAATTAGATGAAGTCAAATAAATCTGGAATAAGTTAAGGCGACTACATGCTAACTCCGTATCATGAACAAACTCTATCTTATCATATTCATTGTGATAATATTGCAAAGTTGAATGATTGGGCAAGTCTTCAATCCAGTTTATTTTTTCCCCATAAATTCCGCTTCATATAAATAAAAAGACATGAGAAAGTAATGATGTGGAATCAAGATTTCCTGTTGAACACTAAACGACTCGGTTTACTGTTCCAGTAAAGAATCGAAATGAATAACTTGTTCAAGATGTTCTTTCAATATACTATAAGAGATAGTGGTTCAAATTTAGAAACATCAAAGTGATTTTTGCATAACCAATAAACAGGAGACAGAGCTTTGAAAACAGGATGTTTTGTAATTCTTAAGTTGAAATCCGCATTAGGTTGATGTCAGATGTAGAATAAACCTTTCTAAATCAGTCTGAAACCATGTTTGACGACTGTCAAAATTTGTTTTAAAATCATTAATAACGAATAGGTAGCACATTTATAGAAATCTGCTATACATTATTTCTTTTATGAATTTTTCCAAAGATTAGAAATCCGATATGTGTAAGAAAGGCCATGTTCTGTTGACCTTGAAATTAAAAAAGTAATAAAACGTGTGTAGAAAACAATCAAAAACAAGTTTATATCAAGTAAAATCGTTTGAATCAGTTGATTTTGTTTACTTGCTTTTTGTAATCAAGTTCTCACAATTAAAATGGTATAAGTAAGGAAGATAATTAAATACAATATTGATTAAAAACATTTAAAACACCTTTCTGTAACTGGCAATTTTTTTCCTAGATATTTTTGGGTAAGTATGCAAGAATAAACCGTTCCAATTTTAAAACAATATCAATGTAAAAATAAAATGACAAGTAAACTAATAAATGAACAAATAAATAAATTAATAAATTAATAAATTAATTATTTAATAAAATAATGGTGATAAATGAATACATAAAGAAATAAATAAAAATCAATAATAGTAAAAGAAACAAAGAAATAAATCTTTTTTTGTAAAAATGATATAAAATGATATATAAAAACAATTAATACAAAGTTGAAATAAATAAATAGATAAATGAAAAAGTAAATCAATAAATAAATAAATAGATGAATAATTGATTAATTAATTAAATTATGTATAATGATTAATAATAGTAATATAAATAAACATATAAATTTATTTATTTGTAAAAAGATATACAAATCAATAGATACATAGATAAAGAAAATATAATAATCCCTAATAGAAGAACAACAATGAAATTGGTATTGAGTAGCCAGACAGTTATACGTAGCAAGTTATAACAAAAAATTGGGACTTAAGATGTAAAAATAAAAACCGAATTTATATCTTCCCACGTTTAAGATGTAAAGAACTTTACACCGTCTTAATGAGAGGATCAGAATCCACAAGTTAAGAGATAAAAATACACGTAAAATATCCCTCGATAATCACATGAATACCTGTGAAAATAAGTATTTCAAAATATTCCCGTTTTTCAAATTGTTAAAAATAAATACAAAACGTCATTAAAAATGATTAAAATCAAAATTAAAAATAAATTGACATAAATTTTCATATTTATTTTTATAATTTTAAACACCCTTTTTAATTTTTATACATTTTGTTGTCTTTCCTATTACGAAGTCATGAAAGTGTTACTACAATACAATAGAATGGCGTCATATTAACTTTATTTATCTACAACAAGTAACAAGTACTAGCTATATATATACATTACAAAATAATTTAAACTTAAATAATGTAATAATATCTATAAAAATAACTTTTTTTGTTTTTGTTTTTTACTAAAGATAGCAACATATCTAGACAGATCTTACAATTAAGTGTTTATTTGATCGATCATGGGATTTTTAGTTTTGTACACCATTTGTTTTTGAAGTTTAACAATTTCTTTTAGCTACATATCATAATATTAACATATAATTTTGTCACATAAGGATATTGATACGATGAAAAATCATTTATCGTTATAACTATAGATGTGACTTATTGATTTTTATAACTGAAATAACTTATAAAATATATTGTTTTAACTAATAAAAGTTTTTGTAATGCTTGTAATAATTGTTTTCATAAATATTTCAAATAATACAAATGCCGTCTTTGGCTCAATGTTTTATATTGTAAATACTGATATCCATCAAAACGTCCATACCTTGTTAATGGTACATCTTTTAATGAATTTCTTTCTTTGCAGATTATTGTCAAAAATGGTTAACGGAAACTGGTATGTTGGTAATTAATAAATCAACACAAAATCTACCTATTATCAAATCAAAATACCCATCCTAGATTTAATGCACACTTTTAATTTAAAATAACTGTCAAAATAGATTATCTTTCCATCAGAGATATGAGACCCGATGAAGCGGAAGGCTACTTTTTTGTGTAAACCAAAATTGAGAATTACAGCTATGGGAGGTCAAATATATCAAAGATAATTTGGGTTACGGCCAAATCACACTTATCAACAACATTGTGATTCCAGCCATAAAACTTTTAGAAGGTCTTGATAATCCTATGCCTGTTATATTATTGAGTCAATAATTAATTTTTAAGCATATCGCGTTGTTGTTTAAAGTTCCTGTAGTGGTGAAAAAAGCTCTTCGTTAGCACTTTAACTGTAAAATAAATACAAGAGCAGGAAAAACAAGTATAATACTAATTAGAAATAGAACGTTCTCAAGAAAAAACACTGATGATGTCACCACTTTTGTCATATAGCTTAAAATGAAGAATTCAGCATTATTCAATAGTTATTTGAAGATAAAAGATATGGAAAAGTAAAAACAAAGTTGGATCGAATTAGCCAATTAAAAAAGGTCTAGGGAGCCTGAAAAGTTTAACTATTTCTCCATGTTCCGCTTCTTATTTGGACCTAAACCTAAATTATGACACCTTGGAATGATACACCTGAAACTAAACTACACACGTGATAATTTCAATATTTCCTATGGTCAACCTTTCGTTTCTTTGCAGTAATAATTCTGCTTATCCTGTGTATGGTGTATTTCACAGTTATAGTATATAGTTGTATTATAGAGCTTGTTCCCACGACGGGGTCTTTCAACAAATTTCAAATTTCATTATTTCTCTCATTGCATTACATACAAATAGAGAACATGTTTTAAACTGTAAATATAAACAATATTGCATGAATAACAGCAGTATATACATTTCAACCTGGAGGACCGATTCTCTTCAACAAGGCAAGCTTCTTAGAACTTAACTCAGGTTATTGACTCTGTATCCAAACTTATACTGAACATATTTGACGTTTCATGGTTGAGTATTCCTTTCATTCTCTAATTTGATCATGCATGTGGAGAAAATGTAGTTAGCTAGACAGGAGTTGATTACTGTTCAGAAGCCCCATTCCTCATTTCTTGATGAAAGTTCACATGTACAACTGATATAGCCAGTTTTCAAAGTTTTTATTTTCACTGTTTTTGGATTGTGACTGGACATGGGATTGGGGTTAGAGTTAGGGTTAGGGTATGTTTATGATTTTTTAGGTCCCCCGAAAAAAATCTCTTAGACCAAGTTACACTATACATTTCAACACCATCCTTTGTTTTTTGTGTCATTGTACTTTAACAATATTTCAGGCTTTAAACTTGTTATTGAAAAACTGCATTAAAACAAAGATAACAAATAAGCATTTTAAAAACTATATGCTGAATTTAAGGGCTTTTAATCTTCACTTAACAAAATATGCAGTTATTATATTTTTCATTTATCAGTAAATTATTAATACTTATTTTTGTGTATTTCTTATTTAATGTATGATTTTTAAACTTTTTAGACGACATTGGAAATAATTTCTGTTTTTTACTAGCTTGAAAGATAGAAAAGACAATTATATGCTCGAAATTTTTAATATTTATTGTGTCAATCAGGGTTAAAATTTAGATTTAAAGGTGATAATCAGCCCTAGTGTATTTCAGAAATACCAATATTCATGTATATACTTTAACAGTTAAGCTACAAAACTAACCATTTTTACTATTCCCTTGTTTATTATAAAGAAAATATGTCGTAGTTGTTGTAAAGCAGACTTACCTAACCATGACATATGTTTAATTATATTTGCATACTTGATTGCATGTATGTCGAATCCTTACAAATTTCAGGTAAGTTGACATTATTTTAAACCAGTATAGCAACTTTGAATTGGAAACAAAGGAACACAGTTCGAAGATGGAAGTAAATTCCATAATTGTAGAAAGATCTAATTCTATATTTCATAAATCATCAAATTTTAGATGTCAATTATTCGAGTTCTGGAAATTCTTTATCCTTTTGGAAACAACTGGACATTAATTTTTCAATCATTTGAAAAAATATATTTATAAATACAGGGTAATTAAAGGCAATACGATATAACCCCAAGAAAAGAGAATTTATTATTTAGAAAAAGACTCGGGCAGTTTTTATGTATCTTTATATGACAGAAACAAAACACTTGATTTCGCTAAGCCTGAAAGTTTATAGTATATATATATATATATATATATATATATATATATATATATATATATATATATATATATATATATATATATATATATATATTATATATATATATTATGTATGTATATTTGTGCGTGTCCTATATTGTGTCAAATATTAAATTTGCATTGAATGCAGGTGACAGTTGCAAAGTATTTACATTTATAAGGCGTGAATGTTTTGTCTGTAAATTGCTTTTTTCGATAATGTTTTGTTCCTTTTTTTTACTATCGACTTATATATTATAGGAGAGCTGTGACCATTACTGATAGATATGTTTCATGATTTATTAAAAAAAACAATACAACAAATTATTTATTAGAAAATAATCAAGACAAAACAAATTAAAATTACAAACGAAAATGGATTCAAAATAGACGACAATCTCACAATATAGTAAATTGTATTTCAAGGATTTGAACGACTTTAAGGAATTTATTTTTTATAGGGATGGGGTACTGCTGTATAGATTGGATCGAATTAAAGAAAGGATGTTTCAAAATTAGTTTCGACCGTATGAATTGGTTTGAAGCAGAGGTATGTCATGTTTATTTTCAAAATAAGAAGCTCAAAATCATATCTAAGATTATATTGCTTTACATGATACTTATACATTTTCTCTAAAATTAAATATTAATTAAAAAACTAAATGTATCTAAGTTTAATTTACAAAACAATAAATTATCATTATACATTCAGGAATGTCAGAAAAATATATATGTGTATCAGTATTATTCGACAAATCGCTGCTAGGACAAAAAACTTAGAATTGAAGGTATTCGTAATATTAAGTATCAATAAACAGAAAGAAATTAACTTTAGCTTCTGCATTTAAAAATTGCCCTCATACTTTAAAACTTTGTTAAATATTTAATAAAGTGTGTGTGCTTTCGTTATACCTAAATCCTTACATATATATTTTAAATTTCATTTTAATCAATAATTGTATGCAGGTGTGACATTACATTATATTATAGCTTGATATTCTTTCTCACATAATAAAATATATTTCTACAATATGTAACATTATTTGAAATTTTGTAGATTTCACACAATATATTTTAGGATTTTATAAGCTACCAGTATGTGAAGACATATAACTGGGATTTAATGCATCTTAAATTCTTAAACAAAAGATAGGTGTTTCTGTCGGTTCTTTAAAATATTTTGTAAACCGACCAGTTGTCATAATTAGTTTTTACATGTAAAAGGCCAAAAACTTAAAGATAAAAGCACCTCTTGTCTAGCTACATAAATCTGTAGCGCGTAAAATCAAAATTGAAAAAAAGAGAAAGATGAAAATATATGACTTTAAATTATTTTGGACAACTTTGGAATCAGTTACATTATGCTTATTTACAATTTTGTGATGACGTCGTCAAACATTCTTGGGACCATGATAAACCTTTGCTCGTATTATCCCTAAGTCAAGAATTTATTGGCTCGTTTTCCTTTTTAAGTTTTTTTTAGTACAAGCTTGACCAGACCGTATTATCATAAAATGAATATACCATATGCTAAAAACAGGTATTTTGTTCTGTGGAAATAAAAATTAGACGATCAAAAACCTAGGTAATGGCGGTGGTCACTTAGCTTAGATGTAGACTTTAATTGGTTTTATGGGTTAAACTCTGATGCAGAACTAGAGAAATGATTCGTATCTCTCTTTTTATATATCACAAGAATAGATTGAATTTACACATATTATCAATTTTTGAAAGAAATTGTCTTAATATAAGTATAAATATAAAATGTAAATAGTAAAATGAATTTACGATATTGTCTTTAGATTTTCAATTATCTGAGAAGATTTTTTGAAAAAATATTTGTAAACTTTAAGGTAAATAAATATATGTCAGTGATTAATCCTCATGATAAAATTGTGTTTCTTGGGTTAAGGACACAATTATATGATTGATGTCTCAATAATTGATTATCACTTTTCATCTTTTTTATAAAAGTTCAATGGTGTTATAATTCAGAATGTCTATAATATTCATTGACCTCATTTGAATAATCTTTTTACGAAAGGAAACACTTATATACGAACATAATAAAGGACACGGTAATAGATTTTCTGAGGGTTGAACTCAATCCGTTTGTAAATTTACGGTGTATGGTGCTTGTATGAAGCGTTAATAGAAAATAGCACATAGAAAGAAATTGTGCCTTATACTTCTTGCATAGTATATTTCCAATTTGCAATTTGTTTTTAAGCTTATTTCGGTTTTGAAAATTGTTATAAACTGTATATGTAAACTAATATGATTTGACAAGTGACAAAAAAATAATATATCGGTCAAGGGTGTCTACATATGGATTTTTACGTTGGTGCCCATTTATCTTAACTAAGCACTAATCATTTAATGTCACTTAAAAACTATGTAAAGTATGTATCAATCGGATCATCGCAGAAAATGTCGTTCTGCATACATATATATTACGAAGCGACATAACAGTTACAGCTTGGCTAGAAGAACCATCAATTACTGTGATCAATTTAATGAATTTCCTACAAACTAATAAACTACTATTAGGATTCTTAAAAGAAAATATGAATATTCAGTTTCATTAATCCACACTAATGTCCATATTTGGCGTTTATGTTAACTAAACGTTTTTACTAGCACGTTATTCCATTGACGTTGAGAAAGGTGAATGACTGGTGCTGATTATTGCTAGATTGAACCGATATGACATAACAGGGACCAGAATTGGTTGAGATGACATTTAGATATTAAGATGGCTTTAATAAATAATTCATTTTCATTCTTAAGTGGTGAACGTAATTAAAATGTTGTCATCATTAATTTTTAATTTTTGTTTAAATCTTAAAATCTTAATTTTTTCAAAATTCGAGTTGTTTTCTAAAAGTGTATTTATTGATATTTTCTTAGATTGGCTGCCGTGAATTAGGACATCTGGCTACTGTTGATGATGTAAAACAACTGACATATCTGAAATCAATATTGGATAAGTTTCGTTACAGTAAGTAGAACAATTCAGAGACATACATAAATCTAACAGTTTAATACAGGAGCATACAAAAATTTATTAACTTTTTCAACATGTTGTCATCATACTTACAAAGGAAGATATTTTGGGATATCTTGTTATAATATATAACAAACTTTTTGAGACCGATTTATCTATAATATCAAGGACAATATTCGCATCAATTCATTATAAACCTCCCTGTCGCTTTTTTTTGGTTTTTTTAAAAAAGATATGTCGGAATATGAATGTACTTATAAAGAACATGCCAATCACTACAATTTTATTTCTAAAATAAAGTAAAATTTGAGGCGTGTTTCAATACATCTACAAGACGAAATATCATATTTTAGCTAGCTTTAAGTTGGCTAAAAGATGATTTAAATATGTCTTTAAGCCATGTTTATGTTATCTTTAAGTTGCTTAAAGATTGCCTTTAAGCTACCTTCAAGCTAGGCTTAAAGATGGCTCAATGGCACTGAAATGTTAAGCCATCTTTAAGCTCCTTTAAGCATGGAAAAATTATAATTGATAGAAATGAATATTTACTACTTAATTAATTATTTTATGTATTCCAAAAGTACGAAAAACGAATTTTTATTTTAAAAAAATTATATAAAATGATATTTCTAAAAATTTTATAATTTATACATTTTATTTCTTTGTATATTCTGTATAATTTTTCTAAACTAAAAGGTACACGTTAATTTTTTTATTTATTTATCTATTTTATTTTATTTATTTATATTTTATTATTTTTTTTAATTATTTACTTTTTATTTATTTTTAAATTTATTTTTTGTTGGGTCAAAATGTTCCTTACATTATATCATAACTCAATGCATTGAATTTCACCTGTAACACTTATCCTGATTGGGGCTGGAACTCAATATCCTTTGGTTGCCAGTCACTGCATCCTTATCCATTAGGCCACGGGGACGATTTACAAAGAGGGGCAAATGATCTCTATAAACGTAAAGACATGTGTTCATGTGACCATTTCTTAAAAATCTCAGATTTTGAATTGAAAATATGCAAGTTTATGTTACTTTTCTCCATTTTTTATATTTCATTTAATATACTATGATATTATAATATAAATTAATCTATAGTTTATTCTAAAGAAAAATAAATCATTAATATTATATCAAAGGAAGACAAGACTTCAAACCTCACTTTTAATATACTTATTTTTCTGACCAGCAAAATCGGTTAATTAGATTGTAAATTTAGCAAATAGTTATTTGTTAGACTTTAATATGCATTTGTAGAATTTAAATTCAAGTTCACCTCGGATGTTAACATTATTCATTTTTGATATAGAAGAATGGTTTTGAAACTATTTTGTAAATTTAATTTGTTTATAAATGAAAATTTTAATTTAGTTTTTGATTTTATAATTAATAATACTGGATACAAATATACATTGTACTTTTCAAGAGATATAAAAATAAATATTTTGAAATAACCTTATCTCTAATTAGGAAATGAATCAAAATAAACTTGATGTTTTGTGAGAGCGAAAGATTGAGAATTAATCAGTGATGGCTTTTACGTCGTATGAGAGAGAGAGAGAGAGAGAGAGAGAGAGAGAGAGAGAGAGAGGAGAGAGAGAGAGAGGGAGGGGGTATGCCCTCTACACATCTCTCAGGGGGTTATAAAATTGATGGTCGAGGAAACTGATATGCCCATAGAAAACCACCGACCAGCTGCACGCACTCATTTTTAATGTTGTCTTCATAATATAATCCTTGTGATATTTCATTTAGAAAAATCATCAATTTATAATATAATATCGATGAAATGGGATTTAAATCTTGATGCAGGAAGAGAAACCTTTGTGTAAGAGAGAGAGAGAGAGAGAGAGAGAGAGAGAGAGAGAGAGAGAGAGAGAGAGAGAGAGAGAGAGAGATCTGTATAATGGGATATCGAAATATAAAGGTATAAACAAACAGTAGTAAGGAGAGAAAAAAATTATAAATAACTAATAAACTATAGATTAATATTTTTGTAAAACGTGTCCTCGAATTATTTTCAAATTTATAAGTATAAGCGATTGTTACATGGTAACATTTACAAAAAACGGACCTGAATCTTTCGATGCACATTTTAAACAACAAGTCCTAGTCCAGTTTAATCCATGATCCCTATTTTCACCCTACCTGCTTAAGGTTATGGATTTTTAATTTAAGACAACGATATGGTAATAAATGTATGTTCAACATATTGAAATGAAGTGAATTAATATAGCATTTAGAGACCTGTCGTGCATTTTTACTTTTTCATATGTGTTTTTTAAAATATTCATTTTGAATTTTTAATGTCTTAAAAACAAAATTTGTATTATGTACATAATTGCTCATGTATTTTACGGGAAGTTCATGGTTAATTGATTGTATAAGGAAATTTTAAATTTATTTTAATTTTTCTCTTTACTCCGAGAGAAAATGCAGATTTATAAAAAGTTTGATAATCAATCATTCATGAATAACATTACACTTATAGTTATCCCATCAAACAAATCACTTATTATCGATCTTTCAAGGTACATTACACCTATCATCTTCAATCCTATCTGTTAATTAATAAACACTTTAGTACTTAATTATTAATTAATAAATACTCCGGCTAGATACATAACGTTGATCATTCATTTATTCATTCATTCAGCTATCCAACTATCATTTCATTTTTTATTTATTTCATTATTATTTATTTATTTATTCATTTATTTAGCCATCCATCCATTCAACCATTCATCCATCCGTTATGTATTTATTTATTCATTTATCCATCCTTGATTTATTTAATTAATTAATTTAATTATCAATTTGCTTAAACCATCAATTAATTCATTTAATTAATTAGTTAGTTAATTAATAAATTTATTTATTTATTCAACCAACCACCTATTCTTTTAATTTTGTTCTCTTAATTTTCTTAATTTTTTTCTTTCATTCTTTATTGATTTATCCATCTATCCATTCTTCATCCATATTCATCCACCCATCCATCAACCAGCCATGCATTCAACCAAACATTTATTCAACCATCCATCAATCCGTTATATATTTATTTATCCACCCTTCATTTAATAAAATGATTTATTTATTTATTTACTTAATCCATTAATTACTTAATTAATTAATTAATTAATGGAATAAATAATTAATTCAACCAACCCCCAATTTTTTTTCCTGCTTTCCTTTGTTTCTTTCTTTTCTTTTCGTTTTTCTTTTTTTCTTACTTTCTTTCTTTCTTTTTATCTTTCTTTACGTTTTCATCAATTAATCTTTCCATCCACACATCCATTCATTCAACTATCAATCCTTTATCTATTTATTTTATCTATTTATCCATCAACTAGTTATTAAATTTATTTTGTTATTCAATATCTGTCCATTATGCATTCATTATTTTATTTATTTATTTATTTATTTATTTATATTTAAATTGAATTATGTATTAGGTTTTTACATTTTAATTTATTTCTAATTATTCATTGACATAAAGTGTATATCATGTCTCCGAGTAAAATTGTAGTCTAATTTTTTGCCGAGTCAATCGAACAAATCACTTGTAAACTTGTAAACTATTGATATTAGGCCAGATTTATTTTATCTTCTGTGATTTGTATCATCTGTTAGTCAGTTAGCACGACGACATTTAAAACGTTTCAAATGTCGCTGGGTAATTACATAAATACTACTAGCACAGAACTAACTAATACCTAGGTTACCAAACAAGTTACCTGTATTGTGCCATGTTTAAATATATGTCAGTGTTTGATTTTATTCCAATTCAAAATTTTTAATTAATAAATTAATTAATCAATCAATCAATCAATCAAACAAACAAACAAACAAACAAACAATCAATTAATTTCCCTTTCATTTCAACTTCATTTTTATCTTTTATTTTTTCCAAATTTAGAATGCAACTAACTTCAGATTTCTGTTTTAAAAAGACCATGAAATTATTTATAAATCTATTTTCTAATATTATTTGATACCATCTTAAAGCCATATTTAAGCCAAATGGGGTTAATGAGCTTAAAATCTTGGTGCCATTAAGCCGTATTTAAGCCAAGATGGCAGTAACTTTAATTCACCTTTAAGCCATCTTTAAGCATCTTTGAGCTCGGCTTACACATGCTTAAAGAGGCAATTCTGTCTTGTGATCATCGTTGTGCAACGAGTTTTTTTCTAGTCCATGGTAGTGAATATTAAGTACTTAAACTTAAAAAGAAATAATGCAATGCATATTTCTAACCTATTGATTGATCAATAATATATACTGTATAATTTTCTTTTGTCAAATGTCACAAAAATAATTAAATACACAATGATAGGTTTTAATTTGATAAAACAATCAGTTAGTTAACCGGATAAATTTTTACGAATAAAAAAGCATTGCATCCAAGTACAAGTAAGTGAATAAATGAATGATAAAATAGATAAACGGAATAAAAGAAACGTAAACATATTATATCAATTGATTATGCCCAAATATAGACATACATTGGGAACATTTAGTTTTTATTTTTGATGGCTCTTGACAATCCAAATTTGTTTTTTATTACGAGTTCAAAATATGAATGTGTAACAAATGCATTGATTTTCTTTTCAAGTTCAAAGTAGAATTATATTTTTGCGGAATTTCCTTAATTGCTCTATGTAAACCTTTTTATTGGAAACTAATGTATTATAAACATTTACATACATACTTTTTGAACCATTTTCGGCTTATAACATCTGTTTTAACAATTGCCTAGTCATGTTTAATGACCTATGTTGTATTTCTATGCAGACCGATATAATTTATGTAACACTTAAAAGTAAAGGTTTAAACAAGAAAGGAATTATTTGATTCATTTTAATGTCTAAATGCGATATGTGATTTGAGGTAATTATGCCCTTGCTAACGAGTTATGTGCACATTTCGGAAATTCATTCTTCACCAGTGACACTAAGACCGAAAAGTTTGATAGATAAAAACATAAGCCAAACAGTTAAAAATAATGAATCTAAAGTTCCAAAATTATATAAATCCAAATCCAGCTAAGGAATGCTTTGCATCAGGGAACAAACCTTAGTTTAAAATAAATTTTAAATTTTATACGGCTGAAAAATTTGGTAAATGCTGCATTTTATAACAGCACAAAGTACTGCCCACAAGCAGCTCAGGGGTAGTAAATATATAACACAATTACCAGTTGAATTGCCAGATGTGCACATTTCGGAAATTCTTTCCTTATCAGTGACACTAAATTCATAACTAGATTTTCTTTACAGAGACCAGTGTTGATGAGTCACTGATAAGAAAACATTTAATGAATATATTTTAGTAATACATGTGTATAAATCTTGATATGTATTTAAAAATGTGTGTAATTATTGGCTGTTTATTGTTGGTCATTCAAAGGATTTGGCTATGTAGCTCACCTAAGCTGAAAGCTCAGATGAGCTAATGCTATCCAACTTCGTACTTTGTCCGTCGTCCGTCGCCCGCCGTCCTTTGTTCGTGGTGCGTTTTGCGTTTTGGTGAACTTAAAACATTTCAATCTTCTAATCCAAAATCAATGTGCCAAATTAAATAAAACTCAGCACTTCAAAATTTAGCAGGTATTTATTAAAAATTTGCGGGGCTAAATGCCTTTTCAGATTTTCACAAATGAGGGAATTATGTTCCCTTTGGGCCCTTAAAAGGGCACATTGAAAATTTTTCAAAATCTCCTATGGATGTTCAAAAGATAAACCTCAGTTAATAACATCCTTCCTTCATATAATTTTGATTTGCACAAACGGTAGCCATGGGGATCAAAATTCGGAAATGGTAAGGAACTTGATTGGGAAATTGCTAGAAACTATATATTTGTCAATATATCTTGAAAACTATTAACTTTATGTATAGGCATGCACAATAGAATATTGTAAGTATAGATATGACGATCGTTTTGATATATGATTCACGGTTATACGTTCAAAGGTCAAGGTTATAGCTGCTAAAGATGTCTGAGATTGTTGTTTATTCTAGAAAACTATTAATGTTTTGTATTTACAGGTGTATTAGAATATTAAACGTATTGATTATACGATCATTTTGATACATGACTTAAGGAATTATTCAATGTATTATAGTTCCTACATGTATATAAGCTACTAATAATTAAAATTCGTCTAAATATTTCTGATTCGGCATTGTGGCAGATCTAAACTCTAAAAACTTGGAAAGTTTATCTTATTAATATATTATCTTTTGCAAACAATTTTGGACATATTTTAGGTTACCGTTAAGGGTCATGAGCCTTTTGTTCAGAATATTCAAACCACGTTACTGGGTACATGTACCACATTAAATGTTAGACCCTTTAACATGCCAGCTCTATTTGTTCGTTTTATTACTGACTTATACATTGAGAATTTGTCAACGTGCATGAATTTTGGTTACAAAGTTCTCCTTTAGGTTGATTGTTTTTCTTGCAAACATTGGTTGATTCTATCTTATTTCCATTTTATTTTCAAAAATGGAATTCCTCAATTGAAGTGCTTGTTTTTATAGACATCATGAGAGATAGAATAATTTTGCGTACGTCGAAACACTTATTAGTCAATATTTCTCTTATTTATAAAATATTGGAAAATTAAATACGATGAAAACAATTTGTACAAAAGAAACCTTCTTAAAAGTGACCAACAGATAAAAATATGTATAATATTTAGAAAAAAACATAGAGAATAAACACAACAACTTAACTTTTATAAGATCTTTTGGTAGTTTACTTTATAATATATAAGACGTCATTTTATCCAAAATATTATAGCCGTTGTATAGCCATTGTAAAAGCTCAAAGCTTTACCTACAAGATTTAAAATTGTTTTTCTTTAATTAAACATATTTTTCATGTATGCCATAAAACATCGTGTATGCTATTTTGTAGGCGATATGTTACAAATGATAATATATAATATAATATAATATAATATAATATGATATGATATGATATGATATAATATAATATAATATAATATAATATAATATAATATAATATAATATAATAATATAATATAATATAATATAATATAATATAATATAATATAATATAATATAATATAATATTATATAATGTAATGTAATGTAATGTAATGTAATGAAATGTAATTTAATGTAATGAAATGTAATATAATATAATATAATATAATATAATATAATATAATATAATATAATATAATATAATTGTTTTTTAAAACAATTTTCGGTATTTTGTTTGCACTAAAATTAAAGAAATAGTGCACAATTTAAAATTGCATTGAGACTTATGACGGTATTTATTTTTTTATTCTTTTGAGTCTCAGTCCTTTTTTGAATTATAAGGACCAATAATCTAATGCAAGTAAGGAAAATCTTTGATTGATAACGAGAAAAACATGTTCATGATGGACGACGTCTGGAATATGGTAATTGCTGATAAAAATATAGACACTATAGACGATTTTGCAAAAGTAAACAATTCTAAGTGGACTTCCTTTAAAATATTCGATTGAATAAAAAATATTTAAGGGATGAAAGTTTTTGATTTTAAGACATGTTGAGCAGGTTTTTAAGTAGAAATAACAAAAATATATAATATAATCGTTACATGTTTAATTATGAACAGATTAATTACATAAATTAAATTAAGATTTATATGTTTTGAATCTTAAAATTTAACGTAACACTTTAATAGAACGACTAGGAACGATTTGTTTGAACATGCATTTTAAAATTCGATCAGTCCTGATTGTTTTTAATATACTAATTGAGGCCTAAAGTAGAGATGTTTTTGTAGATAGACAGAAAAGGTGACTGTATATGTAGAAAGGTGTTGTAAACTTATTCGAAATAACAATCTATGATGATTACAACGTTACTTATTTTATGATAAATATTGGTCAGAAGATTACCCGCAAATCTCTTGTATTGTAGATATATATTTGGGAAAACCCTAAAGAGAGTCTATTTCATTTATATATTAATCTTAGAAAAACCCTTTAAAAGTTTGTAAAGATTTTGCAGAAATAAAATGAAATGAATTTTGCTTTAAATTGGAACAAAATTATTGTTAAAATTTTAATTTATTTTAGGGAATGGTTCTTTTGTTCATATAGAATATGTTATGTGTATAAAATCTCTAACTTAACAATATAAAACCAAAATTAAAAATATCTAGATATAGTTTTCTGTAATAAATTTTCCAACTAATATAACAACGCTATACCATTCAATTTTACATACAGATATACAGATGGTGTTATATCTCTACATTATTAGAAATTTGAAAAATATGTGTTCTATCCCAGTGAGCTTGAAATAAAAGACAAGATTAGTTCGGCATGTTCTGCTTCATTATTAGACTTATACCTCAGTTTTTCACCCACTAAAGGTTATTTCTGAAGTTATACGACAAACGTGATAATTTCAATTTTTCTATTTTCAACTTTCCGTTTCTTGGAAGTAATATCCCTGCGTTTTTGGGTATGTATAGAGCTGGTTTCCATTCCAAGGACTTTTACAGCAAACCGCTTACAATTAAATTGTTGACTCAAAAACATTGCAAGCGTAGCATAATCAAGGCCCTTAAAAGTTTTATGGCCGTTATCACAATATTAATAATAAGTATGAAGTCACTGTATCCACATTTATACTGGATATATTTGTTTTCCCTTAGTTCCTTGTTTGTTTCATTCTCAAACATGAGTTTGCAAAATCGACCAGTTTTCAAAGAAGTTATACTTTGTTTTTTTGGAGATTGTGATTTTTACATGGACTGGTACGTTTGTTTTATAAACATTTATGCATTGCAACAACGGATTACTGGCCATTCCAAAAACCGTCATTTCCACATACCGATAACGCGAGACCAGTCTCGAGTTTATCCTTTTTTTATTCAAATTAACTTTCAAAAGACGCTTTCTCTGAATTTCAAAAAGAGGACCTTTTTCAAGAGCATAAATCACGTTACTAGTAATTTACTCTTAATACATGTAATTTACTGTCGAAAACCGGCCGGCAATAATCGCAATGCATCAAACTCTAACAAAGTAGTACAACAAATAATATACAGGTGCGATACTTCACGCAATAGCTTACATATATCTATATGTGTATAAATACACGGCAGACTGTTCGCTACTACACACGTGTCTCAATAATGACTTGTGTCTATTACACTGTTTATTGATTATTACTGTACAATACACTGTCAAATAACGATTTTTGTTCACGCCTCACAGTTTAATATTAATAACTTATCTGTCTGCACTGTTCAGTAACGACTAAATTCTGTTAAATGTTTTCTCATTATATGGTAATGGGACATAAAATGTAAAGGTAAAGTTTGGAAATTGCCAGAGAATTTAATAATAACATAAGTTGTTAAAATTGAGAATTAAACAATTAACTTATTATTATTGTCGCTTGCTACGATAAACAAGGAAGGATATTTCGATATAAACTTTGAAATTTCCATTAAAATTCGCAATTCAGATAAAATTTAACTCCGATTGAAGAAAAATTTTAATTTTGATTTAAACACCGAAATTTGCATAGAAATTCAGAGCGATCTGACTGGACCGTTTGTATCATTTCCGATTTAAAGGGAAATTTCGATTCTACCGATTTCGAATGAACGAGAGTCGACTGTATATCTATATTCTGCAACCAGGACCAATTTAAAAGTTAAGGGAACTATCTTTTTGAACAATACCATAACTGTATTGGCCCCGGAGAGATTTTGAACTTTATGGCATTATTTAGTGTTGAAGGAAGTTGTTTACCTCCGTAACTTATTGGCACATTTCTTTGTCTGTTACGCATCGAAATTTCTGTGGCTCAGAAACGAAAACTTAATTAGTGCAAATAATTTATTTCCTGCGATGAACAAAATCATTTTTGAAGTAAAACTACAGTTATTACAACAATAAACGTGTTATTAAATGGAGGTACCTTCGTTGATCAAACTTTTCAGGTTATTAAAGCGTCATTTTAGTTACTTTGTTAAAATCACTTTGTTCAAAGTAAACAATAATCTGACGAATTAATGCTTTTTTGCACTAGTGTTCAATTTGAAGTAAAAACACAACAAAACATTATTTATATTTAAAACAAATTCTCAAAGCCTTTTGCTTTTTGCAATCTATATAATTCATTTTTAAATAAAAAGGCTATGGTTATTTATTTGCAAATAGATTGGATGATTGAGCAGATATTGCATGGTTTATTTTGTTCTTGACAACAGTTAGCTTTTTATGTATTCATAGATTTGGTCAAATATCTGTATATTCCTGTAATTTTTACAGAGTATGCATTTTGGATTGGAATTTATAGTTCCGGTTCCAAAAAAGAATACCACGTCATTGAAAAAAATACTGCTTGGGAATTAAAAGATTATAATAGTGACTTTATTAGAAAATTAAAAGCTCCTATAAACGGTTGTTTAAGACTTGATTTTAAAGAAGTAAATGGATACGAGTTGTCTGATATACCTTGCGTCCATAAGGCAGGAACAATTTGTCAAGTCGAGTAAGTATGACTTTATAATTTTCGGGTTACAAATTAAACCGAACCATTTGTTAAATTTCATTGATCAATATCGTTATGTACGGTTTTGAAACGTTTCTTGACTAATTTGCCTGACATAAAAATGTAAACATGAATAGCAAATAATATAATCAAATTTTATTTATCTCAACTATACAGACGATCAGTTTGTAAGTAATTTCTTTCTATTCCTTATATAACCATTGAATGTTATTATAATATTAATTGTTATCTTTTGGTTTAATTCATATGTAACAAATACAAAATTGTCCGAAAGATTGCAAGACGCTCTGGTATTAATACAAATATTTAAAGGTCTTTCAAAAAGAAATATTAAATGGGACTTTAAATTTTGTGAAATGATGAAAGGTCGCCGTTCATTTATTTTTTAAGTTTTTAAAAATTAATTTTAAATAACTATATATATATATATATATATATATATATATATATATATATATATATATATATATATATATATATATATATATATATATATTTATATAGTTATTTTAAAATAAAATTTAAATATATATATATATATTTTGAAATTTTTCTTAAATTTTGTTTTAATGAAAAGCTGTTCTACCTTTGTTTCAGTTTTAGTAGAATAATAAAACATAGAATCTCGCTTTGTCCATATGGATGGATTCAAATAGAACAATCATGTTATCTATTCTCCAAACACGTGGCAACTTGGAGTTATGCCCAGGTATGATTGGTTATCCAGAGTTCATCTGCATAATGCTTAACCATTGCAGAATATTATTTTATAATTGTAAATATTAAAAAAAATCATACACGTTAATAACAGAACAGGCTTCACATTTTATATCATATTGTGGTATGAAAGAAATATTTTTAGCCATGAAAAAACATTTATTAAAAATTGTTTATTTTTTAAGTTTGTGGTAGTGTACCATTAATTGTAAGACTTGAAGAAATGTATAAAATCTAGAAAAACCTTTTCATCTTTAATAAGTCTCACCATTCTCTTTTGATATATTAAAGTTTGTATATATAAATCCCTTCAATATTCTCAGTTTATATTTAAACCTTGATTTGTATCGGTAGATGCCGGAGTTTACAATTTTATAGGCTTACAATTAACTGGATCAAATTTTCAGCACATTTAGGAAATAAGTTAAAACTTAAAAAGGAAGCTAAAATTGTAAAAACTATATTGAATCAGTTAAAAGAGGTATACCGGTAAATTCCTCAATTTTGAAATTTATTTAAAACTAAGGTTTGTTTCCTCATGTAAAGCATTTCTTACCTGGATTTGGATTTACATAATTTTGGAA
Organism: Tegillarca granosa; assembly: GCA_029721355.1. NCBI lineage: Eukaryota > Metazoa > Mollusca > Bivalvia > Arcoida > Arcidae > Tegillarca > Tegillarca granosa. The sequence continues at coordinate 37,207,215 of CM056601.1, read as the reverse complement.
CTTTAGATTCATTAATTTGGAACTTTTTGGCTTATGTTTTTAATCCATCAAACTTTCCGGTCGTAGTGTCACTGATGAGGAATGGATTTCCGAAACGTGCACATCTGGCATATCAAAATTAACTGGTATTTGTGTCATATATTTATTTTGAATACAAAATAATATTTAAAGATTATGTCAAAACTAACAATCAAACACAACATTAGATAAATGTTCAACAATATTAATAGTTCAATAATAATTTTTAAAACAGCTCGAAGTTAAATATCAAATGATGAAAAATATTTTTCGTCAAAGCAATCAATTAAAAAAAAATAACTTAGGAAATTTAACCAGAATTATTAGAATGGAAACTTACAAACAATGTTTGCATGTTTATGTAATATAAAAATGTGGAAACATTAAGCTTAGGTGTTTTTACAAGAGAGTTTGCATTTATGATTTAAAAAAAAAATTAAAGGTTTCTTTATGAATTTTGACTACAGACATGCAGAATGTTGTAACGAAAATCAACTTGTTTCTACATCGATAAATTGCAAAAAAGGAAATTCTAAAAAAAAATAATAACTCGATTCAAAGAATTGAAGACTGGCATCAAACTTTTAGAGTCTTAGTGTCACTGATAAGGAATGAATTACCGAAATGTGCACATCTGGCACATTCAAATTTAACTTGTATTTTTGTTATATAATTAAAATGTTTTATTTATTTAAAAATTGCCAAAATAAACAAACAAATAAATAAATGAATAAAAATAATAAATAATAATAAATGAAATCATTTCCATATACATTTTAATGTATGCCACCATTCATCCTGATATAACAAGTTGCGTTTATGATAACGTCCATTATACAATTCTATACGCTAGAAAGTGGAGTCCGTCAAATGAGAAGTTTTCACCTTATCTTTTCATCATATCTACAGATTGGATTAGCATTGCTATCACAAACAATTCAAATATAATGGAATTGTCTTGAAACGTGGATATAAACATTTAATTTCTCAATAGGATAATGCTGCGATAATTTCAAGAATTATCATTTAACCGTTGACCATGTCGCGAAAGATCTTTCGACTCTTTAAGCAAAAATTTAAATATGTTACAGTTACATTTATAAATTTTTAATCGTTGCTTATTTCTAATAGTTGCTAATTTCTAATTTCTAATAGATTTTTTCAACACCTATATACTTCTACATCTGTAACTAATATGTAACTGTTCAGGTATAAGAGATAACTTTAAATTTTACAAAACTACGTCTATAAATCTATAAGTGTCCCGTATTGTTATTAGGTTTTTCAAACAACTCTCTACTTCTGAATGTATAACTGTTAGAAATGAAATAAAGATTTAATTTTATATATGTGATAGAAATATTGGAATATAAGTATGAAATCATGTATGATAATCATGAAGAAAAATAACTGGTGTCTCTCATATATGCATGGTATTAAAATACAATTTTTGTAAATATCACTGATTTATTGAATAAACATAGAAGCAACATTTTATTCACAACCTATTAACGTTTTAAAACATTAAATCATTCGAAACAGAAATGTACTTACTCTGTTCATGAATAAATGAAAGAAAAATGTGATTTTGAAAATAAAAAAGACTAAAATACATACTTCTTAATTTTGGTACATTCTTAAATTGTAAAAACATATCATGTATGTGAACCAAGCAAAAGTATTAAATAAAGAGAATGAATTGAATAATATATGATTTGAAAAGTTTTTTTTAACCGTGAAATACTGCTTAAATTTATCTGTAGAATACATTGAGACCTTTTTTGATATATATATATATATATATATATATATATATATATATATATATATATATATATATATATATATATATATATACATACATATATATATATATATCAATAAATAAAAATTTCACATGACCAGTTCTTAAAAAACAATTTGTATTGTCACATATATATTTATATATATAAAGAGTATAAAAACTAATGTAAGTTTAAGGTAAAAAAATATTTTCTATCATTTCTTATATCTTGTTTTGTATTTTTGGAGTTTTTTTGTTTGTTTGTTTTTGTTTTTTTTTGTTTTTTTTTTGTATTATGTGTTTAAAATTGACATGTACTTCACATTACGTGTAATACATTTGTTTTGTTTGAAGGACGTAAGTCACCGCTATGGATATGGACACCTCGCCAAAATAGATAACGCCGATCTGCATGCAACTTTACTTCCGATACTAAGACAAAGAGCAAATGGTAAAGATTGTAGGGAATTTTATTTAAAGTAAAAATATTATTTCCTCTAATTTTGCAGTTACGTTCAAAGTTACGATTTTACTATCAGTGACCCCCCCCCCCTAAAAAAAGAAGAAAAAACCGAAAACAAGAAGTAAATTAGATTAATTAGCGTATTAGCTTCATTCTATTAATCTGTTAATAAATTTTGCTGCGTTAACTTACTTATTAAGCGTTGGCTTACTTATTATTCCCTCTAGTCTAATGCAAATTTTCTTTATATGTGTAGATGAATTTTTTTTGAAAAGATTTAAAGCATCTTTTGCTGAAAATGTCTAACAAGTACTATTTAAACTTCTTTGCATTTTCTTTAAATTGGAAATAATTTGTGTATACTTGCAAAATAAGCGGAATTTACACACAAAAATTTTTTTAATTTTCCAGACAGAGGTTTTCGACGCGTTGTTTTGTTGATTGTCCACAAGTTTGGACATATTGTGGAAAATATTCTACATTATTTAAAGTACCTATTTTTTGTTTGAATATATATACATATATATTACAGAATTTAACCAGTTTTCTTTTTGGATTGGACTTGAATATTTCGAATTTAAAAAAGAGACTTATTGGCATTGGTTGGGTACAGAAAAGCCAGTAAATTTTACATATTGGGATGAAGGTGAACCAAAACCTGGAGACAGATGTGCATTGTATGAAAAAAGGATAAATGATTTTAGATGGGTAGGCCATCAAAAATGCGATGGTTTAAAACCTTATATTTCGGAAAAACCAATTAAATATTGGTATCTAAAGAAATAACTTTTACATTGTGCATTATGGTCAAATATGACATGCGAATATTTCATTTTTATATTATAAGCACACATTTAACTTATCAATTATACATTATGTACAAGTAGATATTTTACTCTTAAAATTTTTTTTAAAAAAGTAAATATTAGTAATGTCTAATGATATGAATATAAAACGAAAAGTTCTGAATATAGTAACGTTTTAAAATTTTGTAAAATTTCATCATATCATAATTTCACAGGTATTTTGAAGTACATTTATAATTAAGAAATCTTAAATATTAATTGTTTTCGTGTTTTTTTCTTTTTTTGTTTAAGATAGATGTGAGTATTCTTGTCCAATTTATAAAAAAAATCAATATTACTAAGATTGTAAAAAGGCGTCCTTATAGCTTTATTTTCTTTAAAGTTATTTAAGTCCTTTGGGAAGTGTTGACGGTGAAAAAGACAGTTGTTTTCATTGAGTTGAGTCATGACAGTAAAGAATAAAAATCAACAAAAAAAATATTACATGTATGACATGTTACATTTTAAATTAAAAGAACGAAGCAGAAATTGGAGTCTTTAGAAAATTGCTATAGACCATAGCATGTTTTTAGTGTTGTATCATATCTCAAATATCTTAAATCATCAAAGTTACTTGCCTGAACTTTACATTTCTTATATTAGGTATATTATGATTTAAAACTATGCCTTTGTGAAATGTTAGTAAATATCAAATACTGGACATACATTGCCATCGGTATTTTGATTGTCAGTTATCCTTTCAATTTTGTGTTTCGGTTTCGCAACATATATATTAAAATTGTTTAATTCAACTTCATTTTATAAATTAAGATGTTAAAATCATTCTATTTTCTAAAATGGTTTTGTAAAAATGAATAAGTGCTGAGAGTATAAGTACTTTTTGTAATAACAGTAATTGTTAAAGGTTTGATCCATGTTGTTTTAATTTTTGGAAAGCTGTTTTGTTCTTTCTATTTAATCACGTTTTATTTTCATGTAAAAATAGTAACATTCTGGGGTTAATCAATAGCAATTACGAGTTTAAAATAAAATGTGTTATATTAACCGTAAAACATGAAAAAATGTTCATGTTGAAGCAATTTATATGTAAGATTGCCCACATTTATGTGTCCAAACTCTTTTGAATTTCCAGAAACCGTCTATGATTAGAACTTTTATAAAAAGTCTACAAATTGACCCGTTGACTTGTAATACATTTAATGTTCTGTAAGAAATAGATATGTTTTGCATGCTAGTCACGATTTAAACGTTTAGTAACTTGAAATTTGTGACAATTTTCAAAGAAAAATGAAGTAATTTTAATTGTTATCGATTGGTATCATAACATTTATCTAGATACAGAAGAACAGAATTGAGAATTATAACATTTTAGTGGTTGGTTTCAGCAAATTTTTTCAACATCCTTACTTCTTCATTTAAATTATGGTAAATAGACTTTTTGTAAATTGTTTATTATTGTCATGAATGTATAAAGTATCAAAGAAAAGTTTTTGTGTATTTGTTAGTTTTAAATGTAAATAAAAAAAATTTTTTTTAATTTAAAATATCAATGAAAGGGCTGTTAAGGAATTACATAGCTTGACAAGCGTTGTTAACCTATCAGCAAACCACATGTCTACACAGTTATATTTTGTTAGCTGGAAATAGCGGTGGATTATTGTTAAACAAAGTTCATTTTGGAGTGTATCAATTCGCGTAAAACACTGAAAAAGAAATGCCTGTTTGTCATTATTCTATGCAGTTTAGGACAAAAGTAACTCCTTTTTCATGGCGAGCAGAGGTTTTGCACTACGTTTGTGATACAGTGAAAATTAGGAAAAGTAATGACTAATTGAAACAAGTTCAAAATTCTAAAAAAAAATAAGTATTAAGTATTTTAGGGTTAAAATATCTATACGTTAAAACATATTTTAAGACTTTCATTTAGTCGGAGGTTTTTTTTATGTAACACCTGACTAATTTTAGATCAATTCATTCAAACACACTGCAGTCAAATAATATTTTGAAGAGGTTAAATTACATGAAAATACACTTATTTCAATGAACAAATGTGTTAGAAGATTTTTTTTAATGGATAATTTTATTTTCCTTTTTTTTTTTGAAATTGAATTTAAACAGTTTGTTTTAAATTTGAATTGACAAATATCAATTTCACCCAAAATAATTATAAATTTACTCAAATTTAAACAGCTACATAAAAATAATGTAACTGTTATGCAAACCTAAAATTAAGAAAAACTAAACATTGAATTTCTTCACACTACAAGTGAGTTCTTAAGAAAGAAAACTCAATGAACAAATAGTGAATAGGCAATGCCTTATGTTTTAATTTACCTGCTATTTTCTTAGAATACGATCACTTTGTCCTCGAAGAAAGATTTTTGTTGGTGTGATCACGATAATTCATAAAAAGGGAATACTCAAAGTTGTTTTTTTAAACGCCTTGTTTAGTACAGCTTATATTTAGGTTAGACAACAAGAACTTAAATTGATAAATTTGTTGTGTATTCAGTTTGTTTGTTCCCCCCTTTTACCTAAAGTATGTTATTTAATGATTGACAGATACTCTAAAAAGATAATATGCATTTCATTACGTCGTTTTTATGGCGGCAGTTATATTACGAAAGCCTTAAAAAAAACCAAAAAAAAAAACAATAGCATCATTTTTTATAAAAATCTAAATTTTACTTTGAATTTTTCAAACACTTTCACCTTGAATGTAGTATAAAAAATTGCCAATTTACATGTTGGAAAACAAAGAGATTTTACTGAAAGTACGCCGATTTCTTTACCATAATTATCTGTCAACAAATCGTCAGGTTTTTTTCGAGCTCGACTGCCAATTGCTTACATGAATTGGAGCTGACTAGTGGTCGAGAAGTACCCATGTACCAAATCAATATCGACTGCAAGTATCTTTCCAATTACTACTCTCTTTAAGGACTTTAAGATCTTTATTCAAGAACAAAATATTTGCTTTTATCCCGCGTAGGAAAGTAGTAGTCTCTTTTGCAACTTATTATAAGGGAATTTTAATCAAATAATATACAGTTAAAAGAGTTACCTGTTAGACAAAGTAGCAAAAAAAGACGTTATGAAATGAATGAAATGCACTCCAGAGACAGCAATCAAATCAAAACGTGCAAGGGGAAATCACATTTATATATAACACTCAATACTTGATGCACAGTCTTAATGTCTATGAATACATAGAGATGAGATGGCCATATAGGAAATTGTCCTTCAAAAGAAAGCTTTGTGATTTTTTAAATGTTAAAAAACAAACTGTTAGCAAAAAATTAGATTACTTTCTATGAAACACAACAATCACCCTCGCTAAAAAATGAAACAAAGGATGAATTAAGTAAAATATATAGAAACATGGCACAAATACAAAAATTGTTAGTAATTGTTTTCAGACTTCAAGGTAGGTATTCTTAAAAGAAAAAAGACTTCTTTAAAGATAATGACCAGCGAAACAAAATTTATTATGACAGGGGTCAGCAACGATTGATCGTTGTTTCGTTAAAGGTACAGAAACTACATATTTAACACAAGTAATTAAATTTTTCAAGGTTCCAAGTAATCATGCATCTGCAAAACAAGTGCATAAACGCTACTGCAATTATTTAGTGAATTTGGAGATATAGATGCCTCTTCAAACAAAACAGGTAGAAAACCCATTTGATCGGTAATGTTTTGTGTGATAACAATATCTGTTAGCTAGAACTTGCTCCCGACAATTTATCAGCACGAAAATGAGTGGTGAAAAAAAAGTTTCTTAACAAAAGGAAACTGAAATGGAAAGGGAAAAACTATTAATTTTAAACATCACACACACACACACACACACTCACATATATATATATATATATATATATATATATATATATATATATATATATATATATATACCTTTTTAATAGACAATTCTTTCAGTAAATAAATTAAATAAAACAATTGTTAATGCTAAATACACTACCTATATTGTATTGCTTATTGACTACATATGTAATCTTAAAGGAATAAGACCTATAGTATCTTTTATCTAATGAATGGCTATTCTTCTTTTTTTCTAATAAAATAAGGTTGTTAATGTTAACCCCATTGCTAGAAGTAATGGTTTTCTTTTTTGGATTTTGAACTATATTAACATTTATATATTTTTCTCTCAAACAGAAAGTTTTATATTACCAATAGAATGAATTTTGTTTTAAATTGTGACATTTTAATTTGGAAACCTTAACTCTTAAATATAAGGATTTTAAACTGGCAAGCTTAATCTCAATATCCGGTAAATCATATTATCGTTTTTATATTTATTTGTAACAGGTTAAAATCCATCTTCAAGCAATACATTAATTGAATAAATCCCATCTTTACGCATTTCCTAATATTTTTATTGACCTTCTAGCCTTACGCTATCATTACGCCACCTTTAAGTAATAACAAAAAGTTTTGAAAAATGAAAATTTGCAATATATATTTTACACGTTTCATAGTGTTTCTAGAGAAATAATTACATTTTATACGTCAATTAAAATTTATCTTCATGTCATATTTACGCCATCTTTAAATATCAAGTAACTGTAGGTACTCGGTAAAAGTCTTCCATCTATCAACTCTGAAGTGTACCCTCTCCTATGTCAATATCTTCGCTTTAGATCCCACATTGCTATTGTTAATTTTAAAAATTCTCTTTTAAAACATTTTTTTAAAGAAATATTTAAATTTTGGTACATCGGAATACTGAAAATATGGATGAAATGTTATATTTTTCATTAAACTAATAAATAATAAAAATGAATGAAAACATAAGTATATATTTAAGGATCAGATAAAATGCATTGTAAAAATAGTTAATCAATTATTCAAACAATTAAGTAAAATAATTTAATTAGTTATTAAATTAATTTTTCTATCTATCTAACCAATAACATTATTTATTTTTTAAAAGTTTTATTTATTTATTTATTTACTTACTTTTTAATTTATTTGATTTTTGTTTGTTTAACATTTAAATCATTCATTTATGTAATAGATAATATATAACACAAATGCCTGTTAAATTTCGGTGTGGCATCAATATGCATGTGGGAACAAACTTAGTTTTAAATAAATTTTAAAGAATCAAAAAGGTAAAAAGGTTACTAAATAGCATATTTTCTGACAGCAAAATAATACTGCGTACTGAGTTATGGATACCATCGGGGAGTTAACTCCAGCAGCAGCTGTACCCGCTCAGGGGTAGTAGATATATAACACAAATATTTGTTAAATTAGATGTGCTGTATATGCAATTTTGGAAAATCATTCCTCATCAGTGACACTAGGGGCCGAAAAAATCCATAGATAAAAAACATAAGCCAAACCGTTGAAAATTGATAAATCTAAAATTGCAAAATTATTTGAATCCAAATCTAGCTAAGGCTTGTTTTGCATGGGGGAACAAACCTTTGTTTTAAATAAATCTAAAAAAATCAAGTAATTAATTATTTATCAATCTAAACAATAAAGTTATCATTGATTTTTTTATTAATTTATTTTCTATTTATTTACACAAAATAAATTTTCATCTTTTCAGTAATCTATTAAGTCAAAACATTTTATTTCAATCAGTTCCCGGGTGTTATTAGCCACATTCAAAATTGAGGTATAAAATGTGGCTGGTTGTGTAGTGTCTTTTTCAATCAGACACTAGATCAAGGATAAGTTAATTAAAATCAAATTGTTAATAAAATTGTTAAGGTAAAATGAACCTGATTTTTATACATATATTTATCGTTTATTTTGGCATAATCGCTAAATATAATCTTATGCTATGCTTTTTTATTTAATTTTATTTCTGTCAACTACCCTTATTTTAAAGTTATAATATTGTAAAGTTTCATGATAAATCATAATCTCTCTCTCTCTCTCTCTCTCTCTCTCTCTCTCTCTCTCTCTCTCACACACACACACACACACACACACACACACACACTCTCTCTCTCTCTCTCTCTCACACACACACACAAACACACAAATACACACACAATGACGATATAATCAGATGGTATGCTGTATAATCAGTTGTAAACAAAACAAAAATCTTCAGTATCATATATATGAAGATGCAATCAGTATGCAATAGGAAAAAAATGCCACATGTCTTGGCTATTACCGATAACAAGCAACTACCGATCTATCTATCTATCTATCTATCTGTTTGACAGTTCCAATAGTTTATTAATCTAAATCACACTGTAGCATGACTATTAATATGCAATGAATTTGAACATTCTTAAAGTAAAATTTCAAATGAGAGGAAATAAAAATGATGGATGAAAAATGAAAAAAAAATGATAAAAGAAAATTCAATGGCAATGAATAAGGAAACACAATTAAGACTTAAATCTTTAATGATTTACTACTACTACTACTATTACTTCTACTACTTCTACTACTAAGTATTACTAATAAGTAAAAATTCCGAGGGTATCATAACCTCGGTAGGTTATATTTTGAAGCTGTTAGAAAATGTACCATGTGGCAAAATTTTCAGCCATCTTAATCTTTGAAACTTATTTACAAATGATTTTTAGATTCATTAATTTTGAAATTTTTATCTTTTTATTGATAAACATTTAAGCTAAATTTTAATATTAAAAAACACTAAATTTATCAGGATTTTTTATGAAAAAAATACTGCCCCTCTATTGGTAGTTGGACTTTGTGCTGTCAGAAAATGTATAATGTAGCAAAATGTTCAGCCATTCTAATTTTTACACATATTTACATCTAAGGTTTGTTATTTCATGAAAATCATTTCTTATCTGGATTTGGATTCATTTGATTTTGGAACTTTGGATATATTTATTTCTAAAAGTTGGCTTTTTCTTATCTATCAAAAAATTTCAACCCCTAGTGCTATTGATTAATAATCAATTCCCTAAATTTGCAAATATGACACATCAAAATTAAAAGATATTTTTTTAAACATCGATAACTATGGAATACAAACCATTTATTCTTTTATGACTATAAATGGATACAAATGTTTATAAACTAAATGTTCATGACATTGGTGGCCAATATTTTTATGCCGCCACAAGTCTAAAATTCTGAATGTAATAACATAGTAATTTAATTGTTTTGAAGCACCAAATTCAATCTCAATAAATTGTTTATTTAAAGTAATTAATTTCACATTATCTTATGCAACATTTACCATAGGTAATTATGTCTCATTTTTCAAAAAATTTTGGCGAATTCATAATTGAAAACATTCATTGTATTCTACAGTGCAATTGCAAATTCTTAAGACCGTATGATTGTATCAAAATTTCAACGCATTATTACTACGTTTTAATTAATCATGTAAAATATATAATAAAAATATAATTTTTTAAGTTTTCTGTGACTTATGTGCACATTTCGAAATTCGGTATTCACTATTGACACTAGGGGCCGTAAAAATATAGTATTTTACCTTGGAATTCTTCAAAGTTTTATCAAAATTTGAATTCATTCCCTTTGCCAAATATAATTTGAAATGATCATATTAGCAGAGTTGTCAATAAATGTAGGTTTGAAGGTCGAGTAGTTTATAAAGGCAACTTATTTTAAACAGGAAATCTACACCATTTTACTCAAAGCCTCTTTAATATTTCATAGTGTTTTATATATTTATTTTTATGATTTTGAAATATCTCTCAATTGGACAAAAATAAATATTGCATACTACTAACAAACTTAAAATAAATCGCTTACTATACTATAAATATTTTTGACACAAGTTAGAAATAGCGTCAAACCTTGGCATTAAGTCATGGTATATAGGATATTGTGAAATCAGTTTAAATAAGTTTGTTAGAATTTATTTATCAGATAAAAATCTTCTTAATAATGTAATTAGATAGTAAAGATTTATAAAAGAAATCTTCTTAATAATGTAATTAAATAGTAAAGATTAATAGTAATTCTAGGAAAAGGAAACGTTACTTAAAAAATTGTAAGAAAATTCATAAGCTGATTAAAAGTTTGAGTTTATCTATTTATTTTTTAATGAAGAACATCGCACATGTCTTCATTGTTTATTAGAGGAATAATGTCAGTAATAACTAAACATTTAATTTCAAAAGTTTTTTATGCAGCTTTCTGACAATATTTTCAATTAGGAGAATAATATAAGTGATAGTAATTTTGAAAGTGTATCTTTAGATTTAGCAAGAATAGATAACAATTGTATTTTAAATCGATCACAGAAGTTATCCAATGACTAATTTTGTAAAACCTTATCAGCATTGTTGCAGCAATTGTGGCTAGAAAATGTAAAAAAGTTAAAGTATCACAATTTATTATGTTAAACTTGCAATCTAAAATTATAACAAAAATGATGCATTAAAAACTTTGGTTTTTAGGTCGACTTTTTAAGTTTGAAAACAGCGATTTTCACAACTAAGGTTGCTCAATTTTACTCTTCTCATCAAATCCTCTTCAAATGCTTGAAGAAAATTTCTCATATTTTTACTTAAATCTTTTAAAAACAGTCCATCGTCTTGAAAAACATATTGATTGATTGGTTGATTTAGTGGTGTTTAAGATATTTTCTTAAAGAAATAAACATATAACAAAACTGTTATTGTATTTTGAAGTCTAACAATGTCTATCCTTTTTCAAGTCTTTTCTGACAAATGTTTCAAAAATGGTATTAAAAATCATTGTTTTGAGAGTAGGAATGTGGAGTTAATTTTAACTTTTTTAAGACTAAAAGATATTTACAGTATGGAGAATTTTTTATGCAGTTAGTTAAGAAGTTATCTTTCAAAAGAAAATTTGTCATGAAAAAAGCTAGGGAAATAGAAAAGCCAAATAACAAAGATTGAGGTTTCTTTTTTCCTTTTTTAATCAATAAAGAACAATGCAAATATGCATATTTTTTATCTTATAAATAATTACATTGATAACTGTACGTGAATAATTTTATAAATTTATTAAAAAGTGATATAAAAAGAAGAGTCATAAAAAATTAAAAGTATGAAATTATTCAGAGTTATAAAAATTTCAAAAGCATCCTATCGCGTTATTTTTTTCGTTGTTTACAATAAATTTTTAAAATTGTAAGTCGTTCATTCAACCTCGATAAAACAAAGAGAACTTAATTTATTTATGAGAAAAAGATTTCAAAGAAGACGCCCTTTTAAATTGATTTCTCTGTCAACATCACGACACTTGAATTTTTAATAGAAATTCCTTTAAACATTTATTTCATTTTTTGTGGATTTTTGATTATTTTTTAACTTTATAGATAGCTTTGTTTTTACATCAAGAGGCACATTGGGTTTTGTTGGTAACCTAACATTAGCCGATTATCCTAAAATTTGTAAACTTAACAGCTGAACTCAACTTTTCGTCTTAACAACAAACTTCTTTGCAATTTCAAATAGAAGGATAGTATATAAATCTAAACCATGAAAATCTGAAATTACATACCTTTATCTTGTAGACAGTGATATGAGAATATAAAAAACCTTTTCTTTGAAAATAAATGATGGATCTAATTTTGCAGAATACTTAGAGATTTGTATGATATAAAAGATCAATGGCCAAAAAGTTCCTGTATTTAATGTTATATAGACGTTTTACACACAGCTGCCGAAAAGGATACCATCTACGTATGAAATTCTTTGAGTTCATCTTGATATGAAATTTTTGCTGATAACTGACTGATGTTTTTTATTTTTATTGTAACCAGTTCGATACAGATCGGACTAACTATTTTAAATCAGCCTGCATACCTACCTCACATAGATGTTGTCTTAAAGTTCAAGATAACAAAGGTACATATGTTTAGATTACATATCCGAATGACATCGATATCTCGTATCATTAATTTTTTATCTGATATTTTAAGAAATAAACTTTTAATAGATGAATTTTATATTTTATCATTTAATTTAATATTGTGTTTCAGGTTGTCTCTTTCCAATTATAAACTTATTGTGGCAGCAGGTGCAATTATGATAAAATAGCATTTTTGTGCCATCCTCGGGTATTTAATTGAGCAAGGACTAAAATTTAAAATCTTTTAACTCGAATATGGTGATGGCATTGCTGATGATAATAAAATATTTTTTATTTTAACATAAAAAAAGTAGAAAGATAAAGTTAAAAAAGACATTGAAAAAATTATTTTATTTGAGAGGTGAGCTGATAGTGGTTTTTAATTAAACGACAAATCAAGAATAAAACTGATGATAAATTAAAGGTTGTTTAACATATTGAAAACTATCTGTAAATGAAAGATTCTTAAGAAATGTTTAAAACAACCCATTACTCTCATAATAAATAAACACGTATGTAAGATTCATCTCCCCTATAACGCTTGAAAAATATTGAGAAGGACTTTTCTTGTGACTTTGTTGCATGAATTCGAATTCCTTCCTGACACTAGACACAGGACGAAATAGTATCAACTTGTTGCCGGATTTTAGGATATTGTTGATAGCTAACTTTTTAATCAGTTAGTCAGTGCTACTTAAAACTGTTTTTGGTGTACTGACCTTTGAAGCTAACACGTTAACGCCGTCCTGTTTCACGCCAGATTGTAAACAAAACATTCTTGAAAGTTGGGTAAAGAGTTAACAGAAAATGAAATATTCCAGAAATGAAGATTAACAGACTGCTTTAGTATTCCAATAAAGTTACCTAATACCCAGTATAAAATTCTATAAAAATAATGCAATGCAAACAATAAAATGCTAGTTAAACGCATATAAACAAGATTTTTAATAAATAAATAAATACAAGAAAATAAGTTTTCAATTTCAAGAATATCTGAAGAAATAACAAAATTATTAAGGTTTCAAAATTGCGAGAATTAATACAATTGCAGATAATTTATCAATAATATATTTATTAGAAATCATGCACTGATAAGCAAGCGAACTGATATATTTTTTTTTACAGTTTAACTTTGTCCGCCCGGACTTGAACCTAAGAGGTAAGAAACTCTTTGATCCTTAACCTCGACATTTAATTCGTTCGGTCATCGTCGACTACTGGTTATTCAATTCCTATCGATTTGATTTCGATTTCAACCATAGATACTTGACGATAATATCATAGAATTAAATTTTACTACAGTTTAGCATAGTTAAATTTCATATCTCATAGACAAATTTTACATTTGCATTTTTCTTGCAACCGCTGACGTCGGTTTCGCAACAACTGGGTAAATATTTAGTCTGTCGCTATATTGATTATTTGATTCAGAGGTTGGTTAAAATAAGCAAAGCAACATTGTCTGTGTAAACAGAACCACCAATATAAAACAATAACAGTAGAAGTAGGTATTCCTTCTCGAGAAAACCCCTTGAGTCGATGGCTCAAACCCCGAGTAGAAACATCCAAGAGTTAAAATTTATGATACTACTTCCTCGTCTGGTGCTCGGGATTTACAAAACAGAGTAGATACGTTTTATTCGTACCTTTCATTCGTACCTAAATAGTTTGATTAGAAGAGTTTTATACTTGTCTAAGGCATAGAAAAACGTTGAAAAACACATTCAAAGAAAATGTCTCCCTGAATGTATCCTGAGACAAAGAAAACCGTAAAACCCACTCATATCTCAATCATACACAAACACGTAGACATTGATAACCTAGCACTAGCACATAAATATCTGAAAAAATTGCTAATGTGACGCTAAAAACATAACAACAAACTAAACAAAAAGAAAATATATCGGAGATAATTCTTTTGTAACTCTTTTCAACTCAAATAAAACAACCGCTTTAAACAAGCGATTCGACAATGAACATTACACCAGGTTTTGTCTCTACTTTTTTTTAAACTAGGCAGAGAGAGGGTTCTAAGCGGTTAATAAAACAATCTGAACACAAAATCACCCTTCTCTCCATTTAACATCTATACTAACTTTATTATATATAACGCATTTCTGTGACTCGAGTTTTTCATAAGCGTGCATTATTGTAAATATGCTTATGACATCATTGTACCACAATGCTTCTTATTGCCTAGATTTGTATTCTGCTTCCGCCTCTATAATTTGGTGAAAATTGCTTAAATTCGACATTAAACATTTAGATTAAGATACGTAGCAATTGATCATTTAAAACCAAACCTTGGTGTATTTTCGGTTGATGTATTATATATATAACACAAATACCAGTTAAATTTTGATGTGCCTGATGTGCACATTTCGGAAATCCATTCATCATTAGTGACACGAGACCGAAAAGTTTGATAGATAAAAAACATAAGGCAAATAGTTGAAAATAATTAAATATTTTAATATTTTAAGACAATTAATACCTAAAATAATATTTATATAGCACAATATATTTTACGACTGTAGTAGCTAAAAACTATCATCGCTTATAAGCATCCCTGTGCTTGTCGTTAATGATAACGTGACGTCAAAATCAGTGTATGTAGTAGGAGCTGAAAAAAATAGTCAATGAAAGCCGTTGTTAAACAGGGGAATTTAATAATTCTATAATATGCATGATGATTTTAATTTTCTTTCAGAAACTCGTTGCCGACAACTGTGATGAGTGAGTACTTTTACCGCCTTAATTTGGTCACAAAATGTTTTCTGTCTTAACTTAGAAAAATGAAACTTGTTAATCTGTCCAGCGTCTCATTTATATTTAACTACACGGGACGAATTGTGTTTCCACGACGACCACAACCGCAACAAAATAATGAAAAGCAAGCTGATCTGGTTTCTCTACTCATTAGACAGTAGATTAAAATATTCATACATGCTCCAGTTTGGAAACAAAGCGACTCTATGTTATACGTCACACGGAAAACAGTCTCTTTATTCATGCTGCTCAGTTTTTTTCCCGAGAAATAAAAAGTAATATAAAACCAACGAAAAATTAAACGTGGCATTTCAGCAATTACAAAAACAATCAAAATCATAAAAATCATTATATTTTTCTTTTCCTTGTGTTTTGCTCCTGGGTTCTAACTGAACTGAACATTGTACAACAACAAATATTCCTAGCTAAATACAATGAGATGATTACCATTATCAAACAGCAAATAACGATAATAATATAATTAGCGAAAGTAACACATGCTTTAACATCCCTAATCACTTAAGAATCCTTAAACATACAAATGCTTGCACTGTAATTGCTAATTATATTTTCATTTTGTGTAAAGGATTGTACTCTATAACCATAAGGGGAATTTATTCGAAGAACTGTGAACGTTATAACAAACACACTTATATACGACGATTTTATCGTACAGTAATGTGGTCCACGGAATGGACATGCAGTTACTATAAAACGTTGTACTCCAAGTAAAGTTGTTAAGAGCGCTGACACGGAATGAAAAACTTCAGAAAACATATATAGAATTTTCTCAATGATGCACATAGGGTATTTAACAAAGAATCTATCAATGTTGTATAGCTCGTAGAAAGGAAGCAATCCATTATGTAATAACCTGTTAAGGTATCATATATTGCAATTCCAACAATTATAATTGTAAATGGTTTCCTTGGCAATTTCTTTGTAAAGATGAAAATTACTATTGCATTAACTATGAGTGTAACATACGCAAGTATTGGGTTGACGATTCTGAACACAGGTTCCATTCCTGAAAATATGGAATAATATGGAGTATGCATTGTCATTTGTCAGTTCACAATGTCTTTAATGATTCAAAATAAGTTTTTTGACTCCAAATAGTACTAGAACTTGTAATTAAAATAAATATTAGCATATAAAACATACTATCTGTACCTTTATGTAGACGAACACAATAATTAAATGATATATATTTTAAATATCTCGTCATATGATAAAACAAACATACCAGTCCTTGTCCAGATCACAATCCCATATAAATTAGCATTCAGTTTTTAACCAATCAAATTTCAAAATACATGCATCATTAATATACTATTATATTAATTGTTTTGTCGATTGTGTCTATATACTTACAATAAAAAATAACGTAATTGTAATTTCATTACATAAAAGAACAATAAAGTGAACTTTAATGGAAGGAAGAAAGAAAAAAAAGATGTATATTGGAATAAATGGCAAAATAAAGAACTATGTTTTGTTAGTTGTTATTAGTTGCAATGCCGCATCAGCAATTTTTCAAGAGGGTGTCTATTATTTTCTAAGGAATAATCTAAATAAAGTTACGGCTTCGGTTGATGTATGTGCATCATTCTCATACGAATCCACAATTCCGTCCTGACATTAAATGGAAATATTCAAAAGCTTACCAATAACGTGTTTTGTTAGAGGAGAAATGTTTACAGATCCAAAATCTAAAGTTCAAAAACTAAATAAATAAATAAATATGACGTCAATATTGCCGTTAGTGAATTATCTGACTCGTCGACTGTATGTCTCGTGATTCCTGTTTCGAAAGCAGGAGATTCTAAACTGAATGGACAGCTTTCTTTCTAACTAAATCTGCCAAACAATTCACAATCAGTTTTTTTCATATTTTTAATCTGATTAGAAAAACTTCTGAATGAAAAAAGTAAAAAGTAAAAAAAAAAACTGCTAAAAAGTCAATAAGAGCAATATATAATTGTTCGTTTAAACGTCATTTTGTGACTACTATCGTAAACACGGGTTAAAACTAAAAAAAAAACAACAAAGATTGATTTATCAAAAATTGTTAACATCGTCAGGGATTTTCGCAATTTGACAAAATTATCCCAACTAAATGATGACGTCACATAGGAAAAGTTCTAATGTATTTAAGATGTAATGTGATTGTTGTCGGAAAAGGGACTTCTCTTAAAAGTAATTCTCGGCTACAATGGTGATACGGAATGTGGCATCACACATGTGCGATACTGACTATTTTATCACATAGCCAGAAAATGTAATATATGTAATTGTAAGTAGTAACTTTGTTAATGTCAGCAAATCCGTGACCTTTTCTATACGTGAGTAAGAACTAGTGATGAACTATTTACCGTATTTCCTAATTAATTTGACGTAAAGCTTGGTGAACCGCTGTTGTATAAGATGTTTATAATGTTATTCATATTAAAGCTATAAATGGCTGTGTAAAATGTCACTTTTTGTGAGCTTTCTAAGCAGCGAAAAACTTCACAGATATGTGTAATGTCTCAAACATTACTTACAATACACTTTTTAACGTAAGTTTATTTAAAAAATTAAGAAGTAAAACCACGCATGCGCCAAACAGGTAAGCTGCATTGAAAACTGAGAAGAAAAAAATGTGAAAAAAATCCAGTAAAAAATTGTCGTAAATCATAAAATTTGGTAAAGGTACAGAAAAACAACCAAGAAAGATGCGGAAAACAAATTAAGACTTTAAAATAAAGATTCTGTGAGTAATGATAATATGAAGTTTTGAAAGAGCCCAAATCAAAGGAATGGAAAAACAAATCATACACATACATACATACATATACATATACATGTATTACCTGTGTTTACCTGTATGCTATACCTGTCGATATTCATGCTAACCTGTGATTGACATCTCAATGTTTACATTTTATATTGCACCCGACATTTTTTTACAGAAAAGAATGTTATATGTTTTATGATATGTCGAGTACTTTCATTCGAATAGAATAACCTCCAAATAAGCGCCAAAGACATCACACTAACATTAATTAATAATAATAATAATAAAAGTGAAACCAGTGAATTTTCCAATATGAACATATCAGACACAGATATTTAAAAAATTGCTGCTGTGATGAAAGACTTGGTACTCACAGATCTCAAATCAGCTATAGTTTCCGAAGTGCGTTTATCAATAGCAGATGAACTTAATCATACAATGAGTCTGCTTTTAAGAAGGTTGTCGGAACATTTGACGAAAAAATTAGGAATCTTGAAACTAAAAATGCTCAAATAAGGGAAGAAAATATCAAACTTAAATCCGATAATTCGAGGATTCGATCTGACCTCGACCAACAAGAGCAATATAGTCGTCGCAACACTCTACGTATCGCCGAAATCAGAGGAGAAGTCACAAACGATATTG
The DNA here is from genome assembly GCA_029721355.1 of Tegillarca granosa. NCBI lineage: Eukaryota > Metazoa > Mollusca > Bivalvia > Arcoida > Arcidae > Tegillarca > Tegillarca granosa. Next base: position 37,188,127 of record CM056601.1, on the reverse strand, counting down.
TTCTAGACATAGCTAAACATGCTAAACTAGATATTAGCATAAATGATATAGGCCGCTCGCATCGCGTGAGGCCGGTAAAACAAAAACAGCAACGGCAAATTATAGTAAAGTTTACTAATTATCGTGTCAAGCATCAACTTATGAAAGCTCGCAAATACTTCCGAAAAACCGAGGATAATATTTTGAAATCCGTATATGTCAATGAGGACCTCACAAAAGCTAAAGCTAAACTGTATAACATTGCTCGTGGTTACGTCAAAGAGAAACATTGCAGCAAATGTTGGACATGGGATTGGAAAGTGTTTGTGACCGATCTAAACGACAGAAAACTCTATTGATTCGATCCAATATCTTCTTGCACTATTCCCAGTACCAACTCAACAGCATACATACGCTTCATGTACGTCACCATCCACACTTTCATACGACTGATGCTCTATATGTCACAGCTAAAATGGTTTCTAGTGACATAACCATGTCAGCACCAACTCCCAGTTAGTTATATCATGAGCTGACAATCATTGTTGACTCTTATTCCATGTGACTCTTAATCTAAATTAAATCGGCTGTTGATATATTATTTATTGAATACAAACAGTAAGTCATAAACTACATTTTATGTATTGTACTTAATATTTAATACTTACAGTGTGTGTGTGTGTGTGTGTGTGTGTGTGTGTGTGTGTGTGTGTGTGTGTGTGTAACAGTCGTTTACAAATGGTTCATCTTATTGAATTGTGTGATTGTTTATAAACCTGTTATAATGTCTGTATTCCTTTTTTGCATTTGATAACACGTGTGTGTGTGCGTGGCTGTGTGCCTTTTAATGTTTTATATATAATGTGAACATGATAAATTATATTTTGTTCATAACTCACGCTTTATCATTTTCGTCTATTTTTGTTAATATAACAGCCATCGATTAGCGCGAACGCGTTTACATACACTAATTTATATGCTACTGTTCACTTGTCCTCCTTTTGGAAAACAAGCATTGCAGATTGCCTGTTGGTGGGGTCTGTGCCCAATCACTAGTATATCTGCTCTGCTTGTTTATTTTTACTTGAGACAGGACCAGTGCATAGGCGAATGCCTTTTTTGGTTACTATATATAATATGGACATGATCAATTATACCCTGTTCATAACTTACGCTTTTGTTATTTTTGTCTATTTTTGTTATCATTACAACCATCGGTAATCGCAAATTCACATACACTAATTTATATACTTTTGTTCACTTGTTCTCGTTTTGGAAAACAAGCATTACAGGATGCCTATTGGTGGTGACTGTGTCGAATCACTAGTATATTTTTTAACTTGAGACAGGACAAGTGCATAGGTATACCGGTAAATGATATTCCAAGCTCGTTAAAATTGAACATTACTTCATCCGATTGCCTCTATTTTATACCAAATATTGTAAATATGTTGATAAACGACACTTTCATAGCCATTATGATATCTTCATGGCCTATATTGTTGTTCTTGACATCAGTTTGATATATGTTTTTCTATTTTCATTATTTTGTCTTCAGTTAACATGTACATATCTTTAGTTCTTGGTTTTTCAACGTATTTCACATTTGTTCAGTCGGTTTTAGTATATTACTGTGCAAAAACAACAAACAGATTGCTTTATCCTAAGCCTTTGGTATTTCGGGACATTCTTGTATTTTACTATCTATGGTACGTTAGTGGTATTACATAATGCCTGTCGATACTTATAACTTCATTAAAAGAATAGGTCTTTTTAATGCACTGCATATAGTTGTAGCATTGGTTGTAAATATATGGAAATGTACAAATGTAGCTATACACTGGGTAAGATTGCACTTTTAATGTTATTTCTTGTGTATTTAATGAAACTGTTTATTTATGTTTTTCACTACAAATGTATACCAAACTTATTGTTTTTGCTACAACTTGAGTGTAATTTGTATCAATTTGTAAGGAAATTTTGTCACTTTTGGAATTTTGATCTATATAATGAGACGATATATTTAGCTAACACTTTAACACATCATCTTACTCGGTACCCTAATATTGTTTACTGTTTTTACATTGGATTGTATTTTTGATTCTCCTATCAGGCGACATAGAATCAAATCCTGGACTTAACGACCACGACGGTTCTTCTTCTACAATCACGTCTTACTTTTCTGGGCACTCAGACATGAATCTGATTTCTACTATTCACATGAATGTCCAAAGTCTGATGCCCAAAAAGCTACAGATTGAATGTGAGTTCTTATCTTACGACATAATCGCTCTTACTGAATCCTGGTTAAACCCTAATATACCTGACGACGACCCGACATTCGAAACATTCAAAACACCGTACCGTGCTGACAGAGACACAATGACTAACGGTGTTGGTATTATTGTTTATGTTAAAAATACATATTATTCATCGGAAAAAACGTCATGACTTGGAAATTCCTGACATTGAAAGCCTTTGGTTAGAGATTAAAGTACGAAGAGCTCGAATTCTAATTGGTACCTTTTACAGACCACCAAACTCCAGTTCTGATTTTGGGACAAGTTTGAAACTTCTTTGGACCTAGCGTTTGACCTAAATCCCGACGTTGTTCTCTTAACAGGTGACTTTAATGAAGATCAACTCAAAACATCAAATAACTAAATAAGTAACATTTGTAGTGTTTATGGTCTTTTTTCAGAAAATCACAGAATCCACACTTTTTAGGACAACTCTTCTTCATTGCTTGATCTAATTCTTATTAGTGACACAAATCTAATTGACCATACTACAGTGGAAGACTACTTTTTAGAAAACCTACATAGGTCTCACTGTCCTGTTTCTACCTCCCTGAAAATCTCCAAACAACACTATACATCTTACTCACGACGCATCTGGAGCTATGACAGGGCCGACCTTATTGCTTTCAAAGAAACTCTTTCTAACACTAATTGGCAACAACACTTCTCTGATAGCCTGGAACAGACGACAGAAAACATTACAAACACAATACTTCAAACTGCATCCGACACTATACCAAACAAAAACGTTATTATTCGACCAAACGATCCACCTTGGTTTAACAATACTTTAAAGCAAATGATTAGAATATTGATTCACAATAGGGTTTAAACTTCTGACAGACCTCAACACTGGACCGCTTTCAGACACTTTCGAAATAAATGTACAAACTACGTACGGACAGCTGAATCTAGATTTTGTGACAACATATCAACAGGATTGGACTCAACTGATTTACAAACGAAAGATTGGTGGAAAACAGTTAAACTTCTGACAGAATTTAAACATAAAACTCATAACATACGACCCCTTCAACACAACGGTAAAATATACAATAAGTAATAAGGTAGAAATATTTAATAATAACTTCTGCTCTCAGTCTATAGTTAATGACGACCATACTTCTCTTCCATTAACTCGTTTTCAATATATTGACAACTCTCTTAATAGTATTCTCATTAGTGAAAATGATCTATATGGTATTCTGATAAACCTAGATACATCCAAGGCTAATCGGCCAGACGGAATAAGTCCCTTCTTTCTTAAACACGAAGCATCTGAACTGAAAAGCCCTTTGTCTAAACTATTTAACTCCTCTTTAGCTCACTGTAAATTCCCTTCCTAATAGAAAAAAGCAAATGTCTCGCCTATATTTAAAAAGACGACCCCACTCTTGCTAAGAACTACAGGCATATCTCGCTTTTTATTATAATTGGTAAAACAATGGAAAAGTGTGTATATAAATATGTGTATAACTATCTTCTTTCTCACAATGCTATTTCTCAAAATCAATCAGGTTTTACAAGGGTGATTCTACTATCAATCAACTACTAGATTTAACAAACACTTTTGGTAAAGCACTAGACGAAGGTAAAGAAATTAGGGTATTTTTTCTGCATGTCAGTAAAGCCCTTGACACAGTATGGCAAAATGATCTAATACACAAACTTCAAAATTATAGAATAAAAGGAAAGCTACTTCTTGGTTCTCAGACTATCCATCTAATCGTAAACAAAGAGTTGTACATCTTGGCAACAGTTCTGAATGGCAGGAAATACTAGCTGGAGTACCGCAAGGATCTATACTTGAACCTCTTCTGTTCTTACTTTATATCAACGACATAGTACATGATATCACTGCTAACATTAGGCTTTTTGCAGATGATACAACTCTATATTTATTAGTTGAAAATCCCGAAATGGCAAGCCAAAAACATAACAATTCTCTTCGTTTGATAAATGATTGGTCTAAATGATGCATATGGTTAGTATCCTTTAATCCACAGAAAACTGAAAGCATGGTCATTTCAAGAAAACATATTAAACTTATCCACTAAACTCTCTCCCTCGCCAATGTAGACATCATTGAAACAAACGAACATAACCATTTGGGTATTATCTTTTCTTCCGATGGTTCTGTTTGTGCGCATTTGAAAATTTTGTAATTTTAATTATTCTTGGGAAACAGATTAATATAAGTGCTGTGACACTTGTTTCTTGATCCCTTTTGTCACTATTATTTAGATGCTATATTCCGAAATTGTATGATTTTTCTTAACTGACAAATAAATTATGTTTAAACAAAGAGGTAGAACTTTTAAATTTACATTTTTAATTAGCGGAGAGCCCTTAACAGTTAATCAGTTTTAAAACCAGTGTTTGGTTTTCATCATACAGATTGCAAACTGAAGTTAAGGGTATGATAATAGATACAAAAATAGGTTTTATATGGTAGGTCTTTAAAAACTGTTATACTAAAACACAAATAATAATGTTGTGCTGTCAGAAATTTTACGCCGTCTTAATTTTTGAAATTAATTTAAACTAATGTTCCCTAATACAAAGCATTCCTTAGCTTGATTTTGGAACTTTAAATTCATTGATTTCAACTGTTTAGCTGATGTTTTTATGTATCACACTTTTCGGCCTATAGTGTCACTGATTGGGAATGATTTTCCGAAATGTGAAAATCTGACACATCAAAACTCAACAGGTATTAGTGTTATATATCTACAACATATGTCTTTTATTGCCTGTGTTACAATGTTGCGTTTGCAGTTTAAAGACAAATATCCGTGGTGTACACATCATAAACGTTTTCTAGTGGTAATGGGTTATTATTTTCTCTTTTTCGGATGAGTATTTAATCCTTTGATTTTTCTAGATGTCTTATTGGCAATTCTTTTTCATGAATTTTCTTAGGAATATTCATTATTGTATTATTAGCGATAGTGCACTTTAATGATCTTTGGTGAAAATTCCGTTAAATTTTTTTAGTAATGTATGCTAAAGTTACTTTTATAAGTTAACATAGAGTAACGAACAAAAATTTACATTAAAAAATAAAATTGATTTATTTTATTCCGCTTAAGTACTTTAACGAACGATAATGTACATGTACTAAGAAAAAGTCATTACGACCTTATATACCAATATAAATTTTTTTAGTGCACTTGATATATATTGTTTAAGAGAGTCAAATAACTCAGGAAAACATGTTGTGACTCTTGAAAATTAACTTCATCTTACAACTTGGTGTGGGTATAATCGATTGCCTAATTAACAATAAGTTAATTAATTATGATTAATAGTAAAAAGGCTTTAATTTATCAATTAATTAATTAATCTCCGAGAGTTTATTCTACATGACCATTGAATAACTTCATGTAAACCAGGATACTAAAGACTAAAAATGTATAAATAAATTGACCGATTGGGCAATGACTACACCAATAAATCGTGTCAGGTGAGATTGCAGAGGAGGCAAGGTTCGTGGTTTTCTTATGGCAGATTGAATTTTATAACAATATTGATATGGATAATGTCTTCAAACAGAAAAGATATCAAGTCATTTAAGTCGTGTGAAATACAGAAGAGACTATAAATTTATAAGTCATGATCGTTTGGAATTTTGGCGATTTTGAAAAAAGATATATCTCAGCTGTCGAAAACAAAATATAACTAGAGATTGTAACTGGGATACCAGTTACGTATGATTCCCCACCATCCATAATCTATATATTGTCTAAAATATACACCTGCTGATGGACTGATCTCGAGATAGATCGATAGTATCCATTACTAGTAATCGAAAGCTGACTAAGAAAAAGGACGGAAGACAAGTAAATTTAAAGTTAACATCAAGTACAATTTTAATTCGAGTAGTATTCATTTTAATATATATTTTCATTCCCTCATACCCAATTGTTGCAACAACGTTTTTTGTTAAAAGAAACCAATTGAATCTGCATGTTTAAATTTATAATTCGAAATGTATGTAAATTTTACAAGTTCAATAGATCAGAATCATGCGTTCTGTCTTCTAACATAGACCCTATCCATTAATTTGGCAATTACAATTAGCTGGTGTATTTTGATTGGACAAGTATTCAACTTTGATTGATAGCAAATCTATTGCACGAACTGTGAGGTGTTAAACCAACAAATTTGATTGACGTGTGTCATGTCTGTGAAGTAGCCATAACCTACATATTTAATTTAATGGATAATTGACAAAGAGATTAAAGCAATTATACATATCAAAACATGTAATAATGCTATTGAATTTGTTTACAATTCTTTGAATAGGAATTTAATCCTGTAAAATTGCCTTAAGAAATGAAATCAAGTATGCCATAAGATAGTGTTTCTTGACTGAGGGTGGGTGTTAAGAATTCTGGCTTCACACCCCTACCCCCTCTTGAAAAGGATTTCCTGGAGGTTTTTATCACTCTTTTCAAAAGTCCATAATGAACAAGAAAATATACAGATGAGTGGAAGGGATTTTAACTATTTAAAAGCTATACATGTACATAGCACTACCCACAGTGGGAAATGACCTTAGATGCCCTTTATTAATATCACTCTATTCAACTTTTCATAAGGAACCAGAAAATACATAAATTAGGGGTGGGGATTTCAATAGTTTAAAATTACTTAGCACCACCCAGCCCTACCCTTCAGTGGGAAAGGACCTTAGGTGTCTTTGATTAGTGTCATTCTTTTCATTTTATCATTAGGAACCAGAAAATATATACTTTAGGGGTGGGGATCTCAACAGTTTAAAAGTTATGACAAAGCCCTATATATGGTTTTATAGCACACTGCAAAGTGTTTAAGGAAAAATTGGTGATTTTTGTTTTTAAGACCCCATCTTCCTGTCCCTCCCCCAATAAATACACATGGATGTAAAAATCTTTAATGGTGCAGGAACCTATCCTAAAATTTTGAACGAGATTGAATGATGCGTTTAACTTGTTTGGCAGTGCTGATAAAAATTTGATATATTTTTAACAATTTAATACATAGTAACTGAGAATTTATTAAGAACAAATTCTGTATGTGAGAAAGAGGTTAGTCACTTAATTAACATGTAGTTCATTAACATTCAATCATTTTTGTTTAGTGCTTAACTTTATACATTAATTCAGATTACCCATTTTTATCGGGCTCCCATATATCTGAGAAACTGAATAAGAAAGAAGATTCTGTAAGAGTTATCTCTCTTTGTACGTATTGGACAGAAAGATGTTTGGTATTAAATTACGCAATTTACACGCACCGACCGCTGAGCCGTCGAGATAGAAAAAAGTTTGATCATTTATCAGTATCTACCTAGATAGCAGATTGTGTTACCAAATTTCATCGAAACCCATCATACCGTTTCCGAGTTCTGCACCGGACAATTTTAAAGAAAAATAAAAAATTATAATAATAATAATAATAATAATAATAATAATAATAATAATAATAAGAAACAGAACGAAAACAAAATGATTCCCCACCTTTGGGTGGGGAATCATAATGATTCAAGACAAAACTAAGAAAATGTATTATGTATATATGTATTGATAAACCTTACACATATATACATTTACATATATATTTATCTATATATATAAAATTAAGCGCTCAATTGTTTTTCTGCTTTTTAAATGTTTCCATTGTCTTTTCCATTATCAACCCATTTATCATCCACTTTGCTTTCTAAACCTACTGCTCTGATATTCTCTGAAGCTAAATTGATTTTTCTCGAATACGTTAAAATTGAGAAATACCCGGTTGTAGCATATGAATCAAACCATTAGACACCTAAATAAAATAACATCAGTGCCCTTAACAAAACTATAAATTTTCTCCACTGACTACTGGTCTTATTGTACTAAAGATACCAACAAACAATTCTAATACATCACATAACCATTGTAAAACATCACATAACCATTGTAAAATATCACATAACCACTGTCAAACATCACATAATCAATGCAAAACATCATATAACCGCTGTAATACATGACATTAAAATGTAATACATGTACAACACATAACCACTGTCATACATCACATAGCAAATGCGAAACAAAACATAACCAATATAGTACATCACATAACCAATGTAATACATCACATATCGAGATAAATACATCACACAACCACTGTAATACATCTAATCACTCTAATACATCACATAACCACTGAAATACATCACATGACCACTATAATACATCACATTGTCTCTAATACATTACATTACCACTGAAATACATCACATAACCACTATAATACATCACATAATCTCTAATACATCACATTACCACTGAAATACATCACATAACCACTGTAAACATAATATAATCAATGTATACATCACATAACCACTGTAATATATCACATAACACTATATTACATCACATAATCACTCTAATACATCCCATAGTCACTCTAATACATCACATAATCACTCTAATACATCACAAAACTACTTTTATACATTAATACATTACCACTGCAAAACATATGGTAACCACTGTAAAACATAATGTTATCAATGTATGAATCACATAACCAGTGTAATACATCAGAAAACCACACATTACTCGAAGTATGATACTTCCATACTACACATCTAACCATAATCTATAATTCATCACTTTCACTATACCAGATTGTATTACCCTCTGTAAAACAGTAATACTACTCATATTACCAGTGTTTTAATACCATATTATCATTTTTAAAATTAACATTACATCTTCGCTGTTATATCTATTATATCTATTATATCTATCTATAATTAAATACATAATCAATTACATTTATAACTATAGGATACGTATGCAACTTTTCAAAAAAAAAATCAACCCTTACCGAAATATTCTTGAAATTAAAAAAAAACTGCCTTCTAATAAAAAATACCACAACCTTAGCGGAGTAAATAAGCATTGTTATAACTGTAGCACAAAACCTGGTCTAGATATATAAATTTAGGTTATTCGATTTAATTCTGTGCTTTGTGTATTTTCAGATCTTTTTCTGAACAATTGTTGAACTTTGTTTTTAACTGCTTTTGTAGACATAAATGATACACTTACAAACACACCAGCCAAAACGACAAAAAAATAATCAAGAATATCTGAATCAAAAATGTCAGCCAAGATTCCAAAAATCCAAGGAAATGCACACAATACGCAAGACCGGAAGTAAAGAGGAATAAAAGAACGTGTTAAAGTTACAGTCTTTAGTGACTTTATAGTATTACAGTAGATTCCGCTTAATTGCATAGTCCGTGTGTCAGAAAATTTTATGCAATTAAGCGGAATATGCAAATAACCCAAAATGCCTCTTGGGCACAATTGATTGATGGATACATCGGTTGGGGCCATTTTAGTACGTGTGTAGGCATCATAGTACACTGTAGAAACAACAGAAAATTAGTTATTACTTTGAAATTAAAAAATGAAAGAAATAATTCAGAATAAAAAAAAATATTTGATTTAATTTGTATAATGTTTTAAAAATTCTAGCTGATCGATTGACGGATACACCCGGTGAGGCCGTTTTTTTTAGTAGACATCAAAGTCGGTGTACTGTAGAAACAGCAGTAAATTTGTAATTCCTTTGACATAAAAAATAAATAATTAAAGATAATTGAAAAAATATTTAATTAATAAAAATCTCAAGACTTGTAGTATATTTTCTTTACTAAATAAAGATTTAAAATTCTAGCTGATCGTTTTAAACCTCGTATTTACATGGGATTCCAAAATGTGGTATAGGTGGACTTTTCTTTCAGACCATCGATCTGTGTTTAATCCTAGAAAATGTATGTAACTGGATCATCTGTTGGTATTTAATTCATTGTTGCTTAACACTCGCGATATTCGTATTTCTTGTTTGTTTACTTCTTTTTAAATATCCACGTGTTCGCACATGGCACTGAGTTATATTGTTCGAGTTATCTCCCTTTCACGGTACGATAATCTATTTTTAAATGTGACATAGAAAAAATCCAGTTGCTTGACAACGTGCACGATGTCCGGTAAAATTAAATTTCAAACAGATTTTGTGTAAATAAATTGAAAGATGTCTTATCTTGTTATTTATTTTATACAAAGTTATATTTTAATTGTTTATTGACCAATTATTCGATCAGTCATAAATTGGAAATTCCTGTTGTTATGTGTAACTAGGTCTGATCCAATGAAATTAATGAATAAAACGTCACTTCCTTAAGTGAAAAAATGTCTTTGATGTTGAATCTGTATACCGACAAAACTTGCTATATAAAGGGTTTTTCAGCCGTAAACGATGATTTCAACGAGTTTAACTTAAAGAGGAAATAATAAATAAAGAATAAAGCATTTGATTGAGGTATAATTTATTAAGTTTACTTTAAAAGAACTGTAAATATGCGTTATCAAACTTGCTCTGGAATAACAGTCAACGTACATACACATTCCTTTACCATGTTAAGAAAAACATTAAATTAAAAAAAAGTGTTTTCGGTTTTATTTAATCTTTGTTTAAAAAACCAGCACCAGAGTCCAGTAAAACCATGTCTGGGTTTAAAAATGTAATGGAAATAAATTTCAGTTAAAAAAAATTGTTATAAAACTTGTGTGACCTGGGTACAAGTTTTTCACCTGCCATAGCCCTTTTTAATTGGTTTAACATAATTAATTATGTTTCCTGACAAACGCGTATTGATAGACCAATTAGATGACTACTCTACAAAGTGAACACTAATTAACTGGCTTTATGGTGTTAGCTGTACACATGTTTATATAATGTAAACATCTCTCGAGGTTACCTTGCATCGTCGGCAAATATATTTTGTAATCATGAAACTTCAGGCCAAGATCGCATAATTTTAAGAATTTTTTATGCAATTAAGCGGAATTTAGACTTTTGTTTATGCAAATAAACGGAATTTTTTTACATTGTTTAAATAGGAAATGGTTTGGTGCAGATAAAAATTATGCAATTAACCGGAATATGCAATTAAGTGGAATCTACTGTATTGTATCTGGATATTAAAATGGAAGTGGTAATAAGAGCGGTTATATTGGCGAGGATTGAAACTAGCACCGGGGCTGTAAATGCTATTAAATTTGCCGGATAACCAGAAATAAAGCATATCTCTCCGGTGTATTCTATCGAAATATCTGTAAAAATATCAAGCTACACAAATGGTAAAACAAAACCCGCTGGTAGAAAGTAACCCCAAAAAATGTGTCGAAATGGCAGTCGGTCCCTGTTAACAACTGATCCGGGACTATTCTTTATTTTCCTAATTTGCTGTAAAACTTGAACACAAAATAATGACATCCACCAAAAAGTACAAAGCCGCAAATAATGAGATACAACAGCGATAACAAAGCATACGCCGTAAATAAAGGTAGCACCTGCAGCTGTAATAAAGAAAAGCTGGGCACTAAAAAGTGAAAGCATCATGTGTCCTGTTATTTTTTCAGCATTTGACTGAAATAGTCCTAAATAACAGTAAACTGACATTGTAATTATAAGTGATAAACAAGATAAGCCTAAGGTCATATAGGTCAAAATTGATTTTGAACCCCATTCTGTTTGCAGTGTTCCAGACGTACAACTTTTATTACTAAAGCTTGTGTTGTTGCTGTCCTTATACGTTACTGTCCAGTTTTCAACAACAAAATATGAATTAATGGAATATATGACACGTATTGTTCCATTTACATATATAGGTACATGGTTTATTAAAGGTTTGGATCTCTGAAATATTTTCACAATTTGATCTAAATCTCTTCCACTTATGGGTTCTAAATAAGACGAATGTATTGTTGGACAATAATGAAACTTCTTCGATTTTTGATAATGTAAGATACCTGTCAGCGTGTTTTTCTTTGAAAGTACAATCCATATTTGAAACATTCCTTATAAAAGACGAAATTTGTTTAATTTGTTATTGCATTATGTACTAGTAAGAAAAATTAAACCTATAAGTACACAACAAGGTAAGGTTTTTGAGCACAAGATTTGTCCAGCTTGGAAATTTAAAGATACATCATGCTTCTGTATTGGTAATAACAAATAAAAAAAATGACAATACTCTATATACAGTCGTTAAGTCAGTGACGTTGTTTGATATGAAATTAATGTTTAGTGAATACTTGTAATTCTGTATTAATTTTTCAACACACAAACTTTGTGAAGGGTTGTCACAATAGCCACACTCCATCTACAGAAAATAAAATGATTTACAAGTCATTTTTAACGTTTGAATAACTAAATTAAATTACCGGAATTAAAAGCAAGATATATATGAACGCTTTAAAGGAAGATGACATTTGCACATAAAACCTTTGTTACATTTAAACAAAAATTCTTTCTCCGGTTAGAACTTAAAGACCAGGGGGCATTTGGTCTGATGGAAATTCGTCAGACTACCACGAGAAATACCTCTTAGTATTTGTGCGACATGAAATGGAGTTTTCTTTAAAAATTCCTGAATCGTAATAAACGTCTTTATTACGGAAAAACTTTATATGATGCGATATGTTGCCAATAGAAAATACATAAACACAAACGCTTTGAGGTACCACATGTGCGCTCGGAACTTCAGATTTTTATATTACAAAATGTCCGAACGTCTTTAGAGAGACAAATCCATTTAATCAATAAGGTTTAAAGGTAGAGGGACGTTTTTTTCTAAGCTACTGCTTTGTTGAATCAATTAGATTGTATTGTGGAAAAAATTAACTCAAACTTGTTTGTCAGATTTTCAAAAACTAGGGAAACAAAAAAAAAAAAAAAAAAGCATCTGAAGCGACGCCGTATATTATGTAGTAAAATACAATTTAATACATAAATGCACTTTACATCCCTACGCTATAACATCTTTATTTAACGCGATTGACTTTAAACGAGAATAAAATGTTTAATTTACACATTCCTTGTATTAACATTGCAAATTATTACTATAAACCTTAACAAGAGCACCGCCGAGCGTAGCATTATACGCCCGTGTTATATTGATCGAGTAGTACTATTTACTAGTGTGGCGACACCTTTAGGAGTTTCGCGGGAAAGAATGGAACAATCTAGAGGATTTCTATCAGTAGAGCTCATCCACAGAACTTGCCACTCAAAAGTTTGACACAGACCTAACGGATAAGTGCCAAACCTACCAATAATTTGGTAAAGAATTGGTTACTTTAATATGGGTACGAATTCAAAACGGTACGTTAAATTGTTTTTGGATGATAGCGCCGACTTTAAACAGTTATTGTGGATTTTATGTAAAAGATAGAAAAAATATAAAAATACCGCCTTTTCCGTCAGATCTTAAACATTTTTCGGTCAATGGACGACTTTTTCGTACAATGAACTGTTATTGAACAGGAGTGCGTTAAACGTAATTGTTTTTTGGAAAAATTCATTTTTTGCATGTTTGACCCCAAAATTAAGTATGATACCGATTTTTCCCAAAAATTTCACCAAGTTAGATAGCTAGATCGCATTAGACTCCATAACCTCAGAAATTTTTAGCAAAATCTATCGAGGAGTTTTCAAGGTCCCCAAGATGCAAATATATGCTGCTAAAAAGGAGAAAGTTGTCGCCTTTATCATTTCACATCCAGAGGATGTTCCGAATGAATTCGTCACTAATCCTCTAGATTGTTCCATTCTTTACTGAGAAGTATAATTACAACTAGGATATATGTATGTAAAAATATATTGCTAAATGGATAGTGGTAGACTGCTATATAATTCATATTCATTTCCAGGAAGGAAGAAGTTTAAAATATAATGTTAGGTCATGGCAGTGTTTTCATGTGTTAAGCATTGCATGCAGGAAGATTTTAGGAAACAAATACATTTTTTGTCTGAAATGTTTTGAGAACTTTTTTTTTAACCAACCTGAAATAATTTATATCTCTAAAGATAAATTATAATTTGAACTGTTGTCGTGATCTGTGCAGTATGATAAAAAGATGTTTTAAGTTAAAAAAGGGGCATAACTCCTCCAAAAATAATCTGAAAAAGTTGTAATTCGAACTTGCACCAGATAATAACATCGTAAATGTGTATACCAAATTTCATTTGAATCCATAAATAGTTGTAGGCTCTGATGATCGGAAACCACATGAACATACATACAAAAATTTATAAGTTAAAAAAGGGGCATAACTCCTCCAAAAATAATCCGAAAAAGTTGTAATTCGAACTTGCACAAGGTATTACCATGGTAAAGCTGTATACCAAATTTCATTTGAATCCATAAATGTTTGTGGTCTCTATTGAACGGAATACAAATTGTTAACAGACGCCCGCCCGCCCGCCCGCCCGCCCGGACGGACAGCACCGTAACATAATACGTCCCGTCATAGGACGGGCGTATAAAAAATGAAATAATTTTTTACATACCGACATGGAGTGTTTCATTTTATCGCTTTGGCATTCGTCTCCAGACCCTGTTTTGTAGGGTCGGGTGGAAAATAACCCTGTTAGAGAAACAGAACCATGTCCCTTCCCATCTTCTGTGACATATGGAAATTGAAGTAAACACGTTGTAATGTCTTCAGCCAGCTGATCTTCATTACAGTGTACATTTCTGTCATATTTTCTATTGTTGTCGGTTCCAGAGTTTCTAAATAAGACAGGATTTTGAAACTTTAAACATAGATTGTTTTCGGTAGTTAGATTATAAACGCTTTTACTCTGGACACAAAATCGAAACATGGTGGAATTTGGTGGAATAAACCATGAAAAGCAGTGCCTCCTGATGTATTGAAACTTTTCTAAATAAGTCAGGTTTGATTGAGATATTATTTCGACGGTACAATCAATTCCACTGTAATAAAATGCAACTGACCATATCGAATAATTCTCCTTACACCATGACAATATGAACAGTGCATGTTCTTGAAGACAATCCCGTTTTCTGATGTAACAGGAAATACTTCCTCAGTCCGACATAGTTCAGACATATTCGGAAAGTGGTGCTCTGCTGAAAGTGGACACTTTGATACCATGAATACTCGAAAAATATAACTAAAACGAGTTTTTAATGTTTCAGTTATACATGACATGTACTTTATTTTTTCATCTGAAAAAAAAGTTTTATTCTTGAGAAAAAAATTACTGTCATGACAGCAGTCGTTGTAAATGTGACACATGCCATCACAGTAACAAACTGGAATAATCCGGGGTTTTTTATTCAGTTCACACGATCCTTCTAATTCACACGGGTTTTTCTTTATTTTGTGTCCATGTTGATCTGAGCTCACATCGCGCCTTTGAATGTTAACAATTCTGTCATCATGCTCTTTAACAAAATTATTTACCGCCATTCCAGGGGGTAGTCTAGTTGGTCAGATGGAGAAAATGGTGGCTCTACAAAAGCATAATTATGAACAATTATAATCAGAAGAATCAGCTGATATTTTTTCCCTAAGAAAAGATCCATCATAATGGATTTAACACCAATGAATTAAACCTCTAGTTCGTGTTAGTGTAATTCTGTTAAGAAACATAGATGACTTTACAGAAGGGCGTGATATAAATACAATTGGGCGCGGAAGACCATAGACAACTTAAACAATTTAATGGTAATATACAACAGCATGATAAAAATGACTTTGAAATGAGAATTATGTTTACCTTTGAATAAATGCAGTTTGCATTTTAGGGACGGATATTTACATAAATTATACATAAATGACTGACAAGACATAACTTTTGATAAAAATTGAACACATTTTAAACGGATTTAAGATTTTTGTCGTACAGCATTTATGGATTTACACAATTACGAACAGTTTGTTAATCATTAATGAGGTCTGATAATGTAATTAATTACTTTGTTTAGTCGTGAAATTGTAAGAAAGACCAATGTAGATACTAATCATTCGATTGACTGCCGTATCAATATTTCCATGGTAAATTTATTTCATAAACATTTTTAGTACTCTAATAAAGATTCTTCTCTAGAATTTGTTTGCATGTGAAAGGAACTGTCGATGGGATTTAAAATTTGTTCTTTTACTGCTGACTAACTAATCAAAACAAGTTTTTAAAGAAATTAAAAACAGATTAAAAACAGTGAGTTATTACAATTAATGAAGTCTTTCACTTTTTAACTGAACAAAATTGGAAAACTTTGTGTAAACATTATGAATATGTTTAGTATGAGCTTCTATCAGTTAAATACAAGATTTAGACTTTATACCCATAAAATGTTTACCTCCAATAGCTTATTTGTCACTTTATTTATTTACCTTTTTGTTACAAAATACGATGAAATAATAAGTAGAATGACCAAGACAAAATAAAAAATAAAATAATAATCAACTAATTCTTTTATTATGGTAATTAATTTTCAATCCATAAAGCCGCTCGATCATACCACTCACGGTTTATTATTGCCACATACAATATACCTTCGCGGTGAGAAAAAACTACACAACTATATTTCTCATTGAATTCATTTTGTATCATCGGAAAATTCTTACATCAACAAGTCGTCAAAGACTGCCTTGAGAGACGATTTCACTCTCCATTCGCTGCAAATCTCTTTTTGTAATGAAATGATAGTAATTCTTAGACTCTAAATAAGGTTTGACGATATAGAATATTTTAAAAACATAAAGTGATATTGAGCATTTTTACCCTTTTTGTGCTTAGTCTGATTTCAGATATGAGCTTTTGATGCTGAAGTCATATCAATACACTTTTGTTGTTTATAATCATTTAATCTTGTTTGATTTTCATTTGCTTTTCTATTTGATACAGAGCAGAAACTTTCCGTGGTAAATGATTTAGTTTACCCTGTAAATAAATACCGAAAAATATCGTGTTTTTTAAATACGGACTTTCTGTGTTTTTAAATTCAAGTACAAAGGTGTTAAAAAGTGAGGGAATTAGTCAAATTAAGACGTTTTATTTCATTTACTTTAGTTCAGTGACTCTAAGTTCAAGGGAATTCGGCTAAATATTCAAGCTATCTTGGGGAGGTTCAAGCGGCGTTTATATTCCATGCCTATCGAAAAAAAATCTTTAAATTTGTATTAAATGTAAAGGAATTTAAAAATACAAAGAATGAAATGTCCGAGTTAAAATTTTTAATTTTTTAAAGATTCATAGAAAATGAAACGTCTCAATTAAAAATACACTATCTATTATTCATCATGTTATATCGATAATGACTTCAAACGTAAATGTTGACCTGCAATCTGTCGTATGATGTTTTGTTGCTACGGGGCTAAAACATGGTAATTATTGTTTATATCAACAGATGATGATACAAAATAATATACTTTATTTTTACAGCACATGTAAGACTAGACAAGGCCAAGTATTGAGAAAAAAATACAAAGCATAGTGATTTCGTGTCATTTTAATCAAAAGAAATAACAATAATCCAAATGACTCTACATACTCAAGTGACATGTAAATTACATAATTCTGATGTGCAATCAAGCGTGGACTAAGGTAATTTACCGATCAAACTTCTGCAAGTCGTAATCGGGTTAAATGATTACAAAACTGAGAATATTGAGCATTGTTTCATAAAATAATAATCCCGAGTTGCACTCAACATTTAACTGTCTAGTAGTAAGTGTTTCGTTCCATTCTTTTACTTTTAGTAGAGTCTATAATACGACTTGCTTAAAGGCTTGTGTTTCGTTTACAATGTCCCGGGCCACAAGTTGTTCTACAATAAGATTACTTCAGAAGACAGATGACTTCAAGTTTCCCGGGGTATTAGGAGAACGATGATCGAGCGATATATATATATATATATATATATATATATATATATATATATATATATATATATATATATATATATATATATATATATATATATATATATATAATGAACATAGGAGGGGTTAATTTTACATTGTTTGTTTTTTTTTCAAAGAAAATCCAAAATAATGTCAAAAGAGATATTCTGTTTCCTAAAGTGAGGTTGGAGAAGAACTCGAATGTTTTTTATGTTTAGAATCGTTATTTTTTCAATTACTATTAAAATAAGGTTTTTATTGTTAAAAAATTTAATTAAATCTTACTTAATGTAATTTTATACTCAAAGCGGATTATTTTATTTTTACTACCTATATGTTCATTTCCTTTTGAGATCTTGTGACTGAAACAGTATACTCATGCTTCTTTTCTGATGTCTTTCCTATCATTAGTGAATTTTCATTTGGTAAATTTGATACTTTATAAGCATTTGTATTTGTATAATCATATATGTTTGGTTTTTATTCTCTCTCTCTCTCTCTCTCTCTCTCTCTCTCTCTCTCTCTCTCTCTCTCTCTCTCTCTCTCTCTTAAACGCCACATTACATAGTACTAAAAGGGTAAAATTATGTCTTTATCTTTTGACGTCTTTATTTGGAACTTAAACATAAAGGTCTAAGTTCTCAAAATGGCACACCTAACCTACAGTCAATTCTAGAAAACGTAAATTCGGGATTGAATTCGGTAAATATATCCAGTTGAATTCCGTTATCTCGAACACGAAAATCTCGCACTTTCGGATAAGTCTAACTTTTTGGAAAAAAAAACCAGACAGAGTTGTTCTTTATTCAGCCAAAATAACCCCGTTTACTTCGAACTACATTTGTTAACTCGAACAAATTTTTTGGCTGTCAAATCAATACAACCATTATTATTAAACTGCACTAACCTCCCGTTTTCCTTAATGTGATAATTATTATACGTTGCATAAAAAAAATGAAGAAAAAAAAATGGAGATCATCGGTGTTTTAATTACTGCCAGGTTGACAAAAGGGTTGTGTGATGTGAACATTAATCAATACAACCGGAAGCTTGAGGTGATTAAAATACAGAAAGCAAAACCTGTATGGGGACCAAAGCGGACTCCACTGTTTGTCGGTAAAACACAATAGTACAATCGATTATTGACAGATTTTGAATAAAAAAAGAAAATCTTATAAAACAACATGCATATGACATATAATAAAACGATGATACTCGTTGACAAGATAAAACCGGAAGTGACTTCGGATATGCGTGTACAAGTTATTTCCCATTCTTTGCCGTTTTTAACATCGTTTATCTAGTTTTAATGTCACTATAGAGGAATAAATTTCCGAAATGTGAACAAATGCCACATCAATAAATTTTAGCCAGGGTAAATTGCTTTTCTATATCTATTGGCAGGCAGTTTTCAATGATAGGTATAAGCCATAAAGCGTGCGGCTTATAAGCGGAATGTCAAGTTCTTCGCGTATACTGTCTACGAACCAATTTTATTTCTTCAATTCCACATTTAATCATTGATTCGAATGCATTGTGTGAGTGTTGTTCCATGTTTTAGGAAATTATCCATTGTATACCAAAATATGTTTGTGCTTAATAAAAATTCAACAAAATCATACCGAAATGAACTTAACTTACTAAACATACTGACATATAATTTTCTTCTGCGTACTTAACCACATTTTACTCGGTCGGGTTAATCTTTAACAACAATTGCTTCTTCCGAAAAAATGTTCCGATGTCTGAATTTTATTCCCGATGAATTTTAAACCTATACATAAAATTATTATTTTTACACATAATGGATTGGATAAGATAATTGGTGTTTTACGCACACGTCAAAAATCTTTAACGTATATCGAGTTGGCCAGTGCAAATATGGTAGATAGAATCGACGTTCGGGAAGCAAAATGACTCTTTTTATTAGAATCTCCCCGAGTGTGATTTTATTCTTGGCGATGAGAGTCACGGTGATTCGTAAGCGCGCTTTAGATAACTCATTTCTTAAGACCCCTTTATTCCATGGTAATTTTTTCAGAACATCTTTTATTAAATGAAGACATAACGACTTCCTCATCAGTACACTAGGGGCCCAAGAGTTTGATAGATAAAAATCAAGAATTTGAAATAAAAACTTAGTTCTCCTATAAAAGATATAGAGTCATCTTTACGTTCTCCACATGCAACACATATGTTTTAGCTCAACTGGCTAAAGCCAGATGAGCTTATGACATGATGCGTGCGTACACGCGTGCGTGTGTACGTGCGTGCGTGCGTCCGTCCGTTACTTCAAAAACTACTAGGCCAATTTTAACAAAACTTGGAAGGAATGATCCCTAGAAGGAGTAGATGAAAATTGGTACATTTGGTTTCCATGGCAACCAAAAGTAGGCCACAGCGACCTAGAATGCAAAAAAAAAACTAAAATAAGCTTCTTCTTTGAAACCATAGGTTATATGCAAAATCTGATGTGATATTTGGCTTCTAGACACCCTTAAACATATACAGTACAGGCCTGTCGAAAGTTTAACACTGAGCTGACGAAAAGGAACCAAGTCTCGGCTGCCGAGGGGCCGAGCTGTGGACAACTAGTGGTCGAAAAGTTGTCAACTCTCGGCCCCTCGGCAACTGGACCTGTCCACAGCTCGGCTACTCGGTAGTCGAGTCTCGGCAACTCATTCGTCTCCTCGGCACTTTGAACTGTCCACGGCTGGCCAGTTCATTCGGCCTCCAGGTAGCCGAGTCTCGGTCACTAGCTAACAAGTGGTCGAGTAATTTACATCTGAGAGATATTAATTGAATATATATAATAATAATAAAAATATCATTCGGTAATGATAAGGCTTTAAGTGGAAATTAAATATATTAAATAAATAAATAATAATAAATTTATTAATAAATAAGCAATTTACATCTGAGAGAGATTAATGGTATATATAATAATAATGAAATATATCATTCTGTAATAATATGGACTATAAACGCAAATTAAATAAACTAAATAAATTAAAAAAAATAATAAATTTAAATAATAAATAAATAAATAAATAAATACCATTAAATAAATGGACGGTGGAAAAGTTACATAATTATGTGATTTTTTCCCAGAATTGCATAAATTATTATATTCCAATATGGAGCGGTATTTTAAAAACAAAAAAACTGGACCACTGCCATCGCAGTTTTGATTTAGTCATTAAAATTACCTATACAGGTAAACATCAGGTGTTATAATCCTAATCTGTTAATCCCCCTACCCGGTTTAATACACACCTTTCAAATCTTCTCGGTACCAAGACAAAAGAAAGTCGAACAAACGGAGTTTTATTTAGACACATTGTCTCCGAGATCGGACAGACTCGTGTCATCAAACATTTTGATTTAGAAGAAAGTCGTCTTAAACGATGCAGAACTATGTTGATATATGAATATTATCTTCTCTTCTAATTTTTCTACTGATCTCTCTTTCACTTATTCCAGAGTTAGATAATCTCACGATTTTCTCTCTTAAATATGGCGATATACACGTAATTGCAGGCATGTTTACTGAATTGATGTTTTCTAGCTAAAGATCGAGGGGTCAAGTGGCCGAAAAAGTGCCGAGGAGCCGAGCGGCCGAAAAGGTGCTGAGCAGCCGAAAAACAGCCGAGCGATGGACAGTAGCTGCCGAAAAGGTGCCGAGCTGTAGAATACTATTGGCCGAGACATTACTGCCGAGGGGCCGAGACGAGCTGCCGAGTCGGCACTAATTCGGCACTAAAGTGTCAAACTTTAGACAGGCTTGTACTGTAGGTTGTACATTTCGTAAAATTCTGTCAAAAACTAGGTTACGCGTTTTTAGCGTTTTTCTGTCATACTTCGTAAAAAGTGCAAATAAGGCTTAAAATGGGATATCAACTTTGAAAATCTTCTTCTCTGAAACCATGAAGCCTTAAGCTTTCATATTTGGCAGTTAATATCCACTTGAGCCCCTTTACCAGTTTGTACAAATGGTGGCCCCGGTCCATTTTTGGCCCCACCCCAGGGGACCATATATCTGCATATGCATATATTGGAAATCAAGTTTAAAAACATCTTCTCTGAAACTGTAGGGCCTAAAGCTTTCATATTTGGCAGTTAACATTAGCTCAAGTCTCTTAACCAGGTTTGTACAAATAAAGGCCCCCGGGCCACTTTTGGCCCCACCACAGGGGCCATATATCTACATATGCATATATTGGAAATCAAATTTAAAAATCTTCTTCTCTGAAACTGTAAGGCCCAAAGCTTTCATATTTGGCATTTAACATTAGCTCAAGTCTCTTAACCAGGTTTGTACAAATAAAGGCCCCCGGGCCACTTTTGGCCCCACCACAGGGGCCATATATCTACATATGCATATATTGGAAATCAAATTTAAAAATCTTCTTCTCTGAAACTGTAAGGCTTAAAGCTTTCATAATCAGCTCAAGTCCCTTTACCAGGTTTGTACAAATATAGGCCCCCGGGCCATTTTTGGTCCCACCCAGGGACCCATATATCTACATATACTTCTATGGGAAGTCAAATTTAAAAATCTTCTCTGGAACTGTAAGGCCTACAGCGTTTATATTTAGCATTTAACATCAGCTCAAGTCCCTGTACCGAGTTTATATAAATGGAGGCACAAGAACCATTTTCGTCAGTTGAATTCCACAAGCCCTTTTGGGCCTCTTGTTGGTTTAAAAGTGCGTTTAATTACCGTGAAAAATTTTCTTTAGCTTGAACTTTTGCAAATAGTGGAATAAAGTCAACAAGGCTGAAAAGCATCGTATGATCAAAACAGTGGTCATGTTTGAAGGGGGGGGGGGGTCGTTTGCAACAAGCAAACTGGCAAATTTTGAGACTATCAAAAACAAAATAATATATTATTATTATATAATAAAATGATAATGTTTATCGATCTAAATTTATTTAAGGAAATGCATTAAGTTCCTAAATGATTGTCGTTATGCTATTTTAGTGACTGACATAACAAAGTTCCCTTCAGTAGTTTGACATCAAAAACAATTGTAACGCCATATTTCTGACAGTTCCTTGCAAATTGCACTTAAAGCTGCAAAGAGTTATTTTTATACATAATCAAAAACAGTTTTTCATAACTATGCCTCTCATTAATGTAAAATTTTGTTCTGTGATAAAATTTTTTCATCATAAAAATTTCTTATTGAAACTAAGTGATATTTTGCTCTACCAAAGATCTTATTTTAGAATTTTGTACACACGATTTTCGCAAAAACGAGGCAACGTCAACAAACAGGAAGAAGCATTTTTAGTTTAATTAATATAATACAGGATTTGTTACCTTATTGATGTCAAGAACACAAAACTTATTTACGTTTGAGACTACTGTTTTATTCTGCTTACTCTCTTTAAACATTTCTAACCTAAAATTGTTTTTCAATATAGCTTCTAGATACAATCTTATATATATGCACTCATAAGTTGCTTTTCAAAAGCACTTCATTTGTGTTTTTTTTTATTCAATACTTTTGTGTTTCCTGATTTCATAAAAGGCACGGATATTGCATTGTGAAAGTTTTGGTTTATCAAATTACCCAAAACCAATTGCAAGAATCTATATTTTAAATCTAGAATAATGACGTCCCAAGTGTGAAAACTGTAAAAAAAAAAAAAAAAAAAAAAAAACATTATGACTGAAGCAATTTTAAAATCTTATCAAGCTTGTATTCTTTTTCAGACTTAATAATTTTTCGTTATATTTCCAAAACGACTTTTTCAGATGTTTTATTCTGCCCTTAGCAACAACTTTGAAAATAGTTTTTGAATGTGAACTATATAAATCATATTTTTATACACACGCTTATTATGTTTTAATTAAAACCGAAAATGAAGAAACTTTAAACTTTCAAAATTTTATCATAAAACAAGGTAGATGTTTCTGACTTGCATCAATGGGGTCATTAAAGCATGGTTCGTCTTTCATATAAATATATTTTAATAAATTTTTTTAGAAAAAATTCATGACTAAATGCATTGTTTGATTTTAATTGTATCAGTTTACGTATTTTATTTTATGTAGATATAAAGTTACTTTTCTTTCAATATATAAAACTTGGGTATGATTTAATAACCATTAAGTTAGAAGATGATTGAATTTCTATTGACAAAAGAGATATATCTTTCGATTGACATGGATTTTGCTAAAAAAAGATTTGAATAATGACATCAACGTTTAATTGTTTAAAAGTAATAAAATATTAATATTAAAAGTTTCCAATGTATTTCTACACGTGCTCAATTCTTTTGAGTTATATAATGTTTTTTTTTTTTTTTTTCACAAATATTCACTTATCATTTTTTTAGTAGAGCTATCATGTTTTATGTATCATGTCGTTGAAATTTTTATTCCTTATCAAAATAATTTGATGAATTTTTTACCTTTTTTAATACTTACATATTAATATAAAAAGAAATCTTAATTAGTTTTTTTTACTGCTGATAAGACTTTTTCAGTTAATAACTATGCTTTAGGTCCGAGGAAATTTTTAGTCTTTAGCAAACTGACTACAGTCTCTTTTAAACATTTTACCATGAATTAATCAATTCATATTAGAAAAAAAGCTAAGAGAATTCTCCAAAAAACCAGAAAAATATATTGATTCGATTGATGTTAAAAATACTACGTTGGAAAACACAGTGTTTTTCTTCCTATCATTTGTAATTTTTACAATTAATATCAAGCTCTTGGCGAAGAAGCATTATCTCAAATTTTAATATATTATGGGTGACCCAACCGGGATTCATATTTTTCCGACATGGTGCTCTCGAGGCGCTTAACCACTACGCCAAAGAGGCTGTCATTAACCTATATGGGTATAAAAAAAGAACTACAATAAAAGTCTTACATTGAAACAAAAAGATAAACTAAGTGTTTAAGTCAGTATACATGTCTTCTCTAAGCCGTTGTTCAAGTCACTATGCAAGTCTGTGTTCAAGTCAATATTTAAAGTCTGTTTTCAAGATTGTGCACAACACAGAAATAATGTTTTTGTCAGTATTGATCTCAATGTCAAGAAAGTGTGGAAATCAGTGTCCAAGTGTATGTTTAATTCGCCTATCAGATCAGTGCTTCAGTTTATGTTGAATTCTTTTTAAATATATAACACAAATACCTGTTAAATTTTGATGTGCCTTATGTGCATATTTCAGAAAATCATTCCTCATCAGTGACACTAGGTACCGAAACGTTTGATGCATAAAAATCATGAGCCAAACAGTTGAAAATGAATTAAAGTTCCAAAATTATATGAATTAAGTATTTAAGGTCATTTTCATATTTTCAACTGTGTACTAGTCCACGTTCAAGTCTTTATTTTAATTTCTTTTGCGTTGTGTGTTTATATCTCTCTTCAAGTCTCTATTTAAGTCTCTGTACAAGTGTACTAATCTTTGCTAACAGTTTTTGTCAATGTTCATTTTTTGATCAAGTCAGTGTCAAAATTTGTTTTCAATGTTTAAGTCAGTGATCAAATCTGTGTTCAAGTCTTTCTTCAAGGAAATGTTCAAGTTTAGTGTTCATGTCTGTTTTAAAGTCTTTGTTCAAGTCCGTGATCAAGTATGTGTATTGTGTTTAAATCAGTGTTTAAACATGAGTTCAACTTTGTGTTTTAATCTGTGTACAGTCCAAGTCTGTGTTTAAGCATGCATCCTTTTGTTTTAAATCAGTCTTCAACTCTTTAACTCTCTGTAAATGTTTCAGTCCGTTTCCAAGTCAGTGTTAAGGTCTATCCTAAGGCAAGTTGTCAAGATTGGGTTCACTTTAATGTAAAAGTTATTGTTAAAATCTGCAGTTAAGATTCTGTTCAAGTTTGCATTTTTAAAACTGTTTATAAAAGAACATTAAACCTATCCTAGCCTTTCAGGTTTAAGACAAACGTCACCTGACGAACAAAATAGGGAATGGTGCTCTTTAGGCCGCAAAAATAATTTGAAGTTCATCGGGCCCGCCCGCTTCTAAAATTTAGAATTAAAATAAAATTTCATTTTCAAATCGTATTTCGCCTGTCTAAAATTTTCAGTAAAATCTCGAATCCATTTTCCTGCAAATTTTTTGGCAGCATTCAGTCTAAATTAAACAATATCAGAGCAACATTTGTCCAGTGTTTTACTATCAAACAGCTCTTGTTTGATATGTTATTTGCTATATTGAAAGTAGTTTCACCAGAAGAGCATATTCTTTGCTTTTATAAGCTATATTTATTATCATTATAATATTTTCCCTTTTCCTGCAGATTATCATTTTGTGCAGTTTATTTAATCGCTCGCCTGGTTCACATTCTGTTCCCCTGAAGAAAATGTCTAATAGAAATAATATATATTCAATTTTTAATCGCTGGCTAGCTCGCCTCTATTTTTTTTCCAAAACATCCATAAAACTAAAAATTAATTAGGTGTGGCCTATAACTACTTGGTTTTAGTTGTTTTTCCAACAAAAACATGGAAAGGTTACATAATATATATGCAAATTGCATTTGTCGTTAAATATCATCAGTGATTTTTCTATGTGTAAATGTTGTAATATTTATGTTTTGTTTGTAGAGGAAATATGCTATTTATGATCAACATTAATAATTTATTTTGATATTTAAAACATTCAACTGATAATATCAACACATCTATAAAAATATAATATCTATAAGATAAGTAAATATCATACATATTACATGTACATATATCTGTAATCTTACATTTGTTTTAGAAAATTACTGCGCAATAAAAGTTTTTTTGAGAGAGATATATGCATCAACTACAAGTTGTAAAATAATTCGGATAGATGAAGATTTTCTATAGAGTGTCAAAGCCGCCTCTATATTTTTTCTTCATTGCTAAAGGATCCAATAACATAATTTGACATGAAGAAATATGTTATTTTTTAAAAAAAGATCTATATTTTTTCTTTATTGCTAAATGATCCAATTACATAATTTGACATGAGGATGGGATTTTAAAAAAAAATCGCGAACAAAAAACTAGACTTTAATTAAAAGATAAAGGTCGGGATATAAATATGGTTTACAAAAGCTGAAACCAAAGTCTCGTATTTAAATTATTTTAGATTAATTCAAATACTTTCAACTTTTTTGCTAAATACAACTGCTATGAAATTTATTATTAAGGCATAAATTATATGTGAAATGGACTAGTATGCTTTTGTTTTATATGTTTTGTTACTTTTAATGTATACAGAAACCATTTTAGCATTAGATAATTTATGAGTCACGTCTATCTTTTTAAATTATTTTAGCTGAATATAAAAAAATAAAAAATTGATCATAAGATTTTCCTCATGTTATTTATTTCATTTTCAATGAATGTAAGTTAAATCACAACAAATAGTATATTCCTAAAGTAAGAAAGTTTCTCATGTTGTTTGTCTCACAAGTTCAATATTGTTAAATGCATTTTATTGTGTATTTGACCCGATATTCGTTTCATATATTTCTTTTGATTTTCCTTTGTGGTCCGATGTTATAAATTTTTATATATTTGAAATGATCCGTGGTTTCCTATACGGAACATGGTTCTTTCTTTTTTATAGGTCAACTATCCTCAGTTTTCTATATGTTAAGAAGTCACTGGCATTCTATATAACCTGGGGCTTAGTTTTCTAAATAGTCATAAGCACTAACTAAACAATATAGTCAACAATTATGAACTGAGGTCCAACGTTTTAAACACAAGTAGACGCTCGTACTAAAAGGTCCTTATAGTTCTTTTTTTTATTTGATTGGTCAACACTAGTAGTTGCCTCAGTTTTCTGTATGTTCAGATAGTTAAAATGGTCTTTGTGTTCAGGCTTGCAGTATTGAACGTTTTTTTTAACTGGTCCAATTGTCTTAGTAATTTTTTAAAATTTAGTTAAGTGTCTTTAGATTTGAATACTTACAGGTTCTAAGTTTTCAATATCGACAGATGCCTTCTTAATTGTTTAAAATAAGGTTTGTTTCTTTATGCAAAACATTTTTACCTGGATTTGGATTCATATAATTTTGGAAGTTTCAATTCATTAATTTGCAAATGTTTGGATTATCTTCTTTTCTATCAACGTTGTCAGCCTTTATTGTCAATAATAAGGAATGAATTTATGAAATGTATAAATATGAAACAGCAAAATTAAACATGTATTTTTATTCAATGTTCAACATATTCTATGTTCAAAGGCTCTTAAAACACAATATAGCATGGGTTTATTTGTCTACTATGTGGTCATATGCAATAATTTATGTTAAGGGTCAGCAATTCGTAAATCATAATACGAACAAAGGTTTTAAAACAAGTAGATGTGTTACTTTCCATAGGTGCAGATGTATTTAATGTTCTATAATAACAGATGTTCTTAGTTTTCAATATGACAAGGAATCATTAAAACTTTACATGATATGAGGTTCTTAGTGTTCAACGCTAGCAGATTGTTGGCTTAGTTTCTAGTCAATTGTATTTTTATGGTATGTGTATCTAAGTTTTTTTAAACTAGAAGGAACTAGAGGGCCCGGAGAAAACACACTGACAAATAGTTTACACTACGTTATACCCCAGTATAATTCAAAGTCAGTAAAAGGCACTGTGATCAGTAAGCGCATTTCAATAAAGTCCGCCATTGAGGCCCCGAGTGGAATGGATACCTAGATTTATCTGTTTCTTGAAACTTTCTTACTACTTAGGATACTCTATAAAATTTGTGTTTAAATTACTACAGTATATTTTTAAAATCAGAAACTGATAATTGTGGCATAGTTGAAAAAATCTGGAATAGACCTTAGGTAACAAAATTAATACTGGTCGACGTTAACGTTGTCTTGTCATCTATCAAGTAGATTAGAAGAGAATATTTTCATTTGCCTTGTGAAATTCCCATAGCTGCAAGCTTGAGAGCCGTTGTAATTATTACTGACAATGAATGCCAAAAAATTTTGTCACTCCGTGTATGAATACATATAAAATGCAATACACAATCCGGAACTACATTATCGTAGGTAAACAAACATGACTGTTACGTCACATTTGTTTACATTCGAGAGGAGACTAAAAACACATTTACGAGATATTACAAGCATGGTTGAATTGTTAAAAATAAAATCAATGTAATAATTCAAATAAAATTTTAATGATTAAAAACACAAAAAAGTAAATAATAGTTTTTTTGAAAAAAAAAAAATCCCGTTGATCTGTTTGTTTTATAAATTGCCGTCTGCTTCAAATTTATCAGAATGGAAGACAGAAATCACGTCGATTTTGGCAATTTCACTCTTTATCCTCCAGACCTTTGGGAGATGAATTCCAGTGATGATGAATTTTTGTCAACAATTAATTATGATGGATTAGACAGCATACAAATAAGTTCCATTGAGTGTGACACACAAAAACTGGACGAATGTTTGAAACAACCAGCACTGGACATACCACCACCTGAACTGCCAGCAACAGTATCTACATCTGAACCTGTTCAGAAAAGATTTAAAACTGTGTCAAAACAGGAACAGGAAAGGCTATTTGAAGCCAGACAGGCCCCTACCACTAAGAAAAACACTTTATGGGGAATGAAAATTTTTCAAGGTAAAAAAAATAAAAAACGAGGATAAATGTATTTGATATTTTGATACATAATGAGTTAAAAAGAGCCACAAATGTTTGCAGAAATTAACCAAATTAAACCAAATTATTATTATTATTATTAGTTTGAATTTATACACAATGACGATGTTTTCAATCATTCGATCCGAGATGAAAAAAAAAATTCAAGAGCTAAAGAAAAATGCAGACAATTGGATGTTGAAATAATGATAATTACAATGAAAAAAAAACCATGGATTTTAGAGAAGTAATTAATCCGAGATATACAACCCAAAATGTTTGTTTTTTGTTTTTTTGTTTTTTTGTTTGTTTGTTTTTTTTTTTTATAGATTGGAATAAGGAAAAGACCGGAAATACTATTGACATGATCAAAATTTCAGCCGAGGAGCTCGATGAAACTCTGTCGCAATTTTATTGTGAAGTGAGGCCAAATCCTTCGTCTTCAAAGTCGGAAGACTCGGGAGTATATCACAGAAACACCATGATTAATTTACGAGCCGCTATAAATAGACACATGGCCGATATTCATCGTAATATTGACATTGTGAGAGACAAACAGTTCAAAAAGTCAAATGGTATTTTAGATGGCCTTTTAAAAGAACGAACAAGAACCGGACTATCTAAACCAACAAACCACAAAAAAATTCTTGAAAAATCTGAACTAATAAAAATTTCTTCCTACCTTGGTAAAGCCGCTACATCCCCTATTATTTTGAGACAATGTGTCTGGTACAATTTGTCAATTAATTTTGTGTCTCGCGGGAATGAATTTCACCATCAATTGAAATAAGATTCTTTTGAATTCCACAGTGATGATTCCGGAGAATATGTCACAATTAAACATGATACACAGCAGAAAAATCACCAGGGGGGTTTGGCACCCATCCAAGATACATCCCAGAAACGTATGTATGCCACATCCAGTGAAAATTGTCCGGTTCGCATGCTTCGTATGTTGATCGCAAAAACTGACAAATCGGCTACATCTCTTTTCAATCATTATAATAAGGACGCATTAGCAACTCCTCGACACTATGATACATGGTTTACTACAAAACCCCTTTCTAAAAGATCATTTTATAATTTTTTGAGAGATATTTGCACCGCATCAGGCGTAGACAATAAGTATACTCCTCACTGCTTAAGAGCCACTGCTATCCAACATTTGAACGATACTGGTTATGAAGCTCGGCACATAATGTTTATGTCCAGCCACAAAAATGAATCTTCATTGAGATCATACAACCGAACAATGTCGACATCCCAGAAAAAATCTCTCAGT